>JAVTVY010008404.1:0-44716 GCA_036873755.1 Hanleya hanleyi
GTGTCAAGAGGGAAAATATCACTCGACGCACTGGAGTTTCCATAAAATAATCTTTGACATTAAGGTTCCATGATCCCCAACAGGCTTCCAGATTTCGAAAATGTTTATTTTTGCTTGGTATAAAAATTCATAAGCAAATCTATATGTTGATGCAAAAGAGAGACCAAAATATTCCCTTTCACCAATAATTAAGCTTTCAAAATGGGCTGTCAGAGAAGACTGTTTGGAAATATTCACTAAGACTAGTTGGCGAGCACTGCAGGTGAGCTCCGCATGTTTATCTAATATAGATTGACCCTTTTCGAATTTAAGAAAAAAATGAAGACTGTGTTGAAGTCTTGAAGACAAGTCTCGGTTGATTTGGTTGAATAAAGTATGGGTAAATTGAAAAATGTTTTTGCTCGTTTTCTCGGTTAAATGTTTTAACATATTCCTTTAATTTGCCTTCTAATAACAGTCCAATAAAGTTAGAAAATCAATAGCGTTGCCAAATTTTCGTTACTGAAATCAATAATAAATCTCTGACCGTGTTGGTGTTTGTCGTTGTTAATATTTACGTTAATATTTACGATTTTGTTAATTATAAACCAGTTTTCCATGAACTGAATATGCAACAATTACGAAATTTTATTACCGATTACCTCTCTATCTTAGTTTTTACGCAACCAGACCACAAATAAAAGTATGTCTATAATTTTCCATTTTTCATTACTCGAACTTCTCACGGATTGTTGCTAAATAACTTAATTGAACAATTTTCAGTAATGTTCAATTAATTTTTTGGAGTATGGTTCAACAGGTCTAGAATGGCGTGGTAGCCCTTTTTGAGTGTCGAAATCCTTCGTTTGTGAGAGGAAAGGTCACCCAAAACACGTCACGGTTCTTTCAGCTAAGAGAGAAATTTCTCTAGTCGAATTGTTTCTTCGCAACGGCTTTTAGTAACTTCTAACATCAATTTCAAATATGTGTTACTGTTTTCAGTAACAGGCTGTTGGTGTTACATGAAACAATCACGTTATTCAAAATTATGTTTCATTATTGTTTATAGTATCGATTTGTTAGCTCTTTATCAAAAATAGAAATGTTACTCAAATTCGTACTTTACTGGACTGAATAACTCCTATGCTACATTTGGCGAAAGTCATGAAAGTTTGACACACGCTGCGGATATATAAACTAAATAAGCGTGCTCCATATTTGTCTAAATTTGCCCCCGTTTCAAAGTTGGCCATCTTCGTAGTTGAAGGGTCGCATTTTTCGCATGTGTTAGAATTCTTGACATGAAATAATTTTCAGGACGAAAGTATGTTACAGGAATCGGAAAGTTCAAATATATTTGATGAGATATTGGCAAGAATATTTTGAAGACTATATTTTCACAAAGCAAACCATTTGAATTCAAATAAGCCAGGTGTCGTGAGCAGAGAAACAAAAGTGTCACTAAATTATAGGCTTTAGCTATTGCAATTTAATAGTGCAAAAACTGATGTGTCGCAAATGTTATCGCTAGAGATTTCGAAGCCTTAAATTTCATTGATACTGACAGTATAAAGATTAAAAAAACGTTCTGTGACACTGACTCAAACTTTTGATGATCTTTGTTCAAAACTGCTGTCTAGCAGGTCATGCGTGAGGAAGCTCGTATTTTGCTCTGCAGTGAATAGAGAACCGCGTTCAACATGCCCGATAGGCCTGAACCTAGGGAAAAGAGCACAAAGAACTCCAGCAGTTTAGAGGATCGCGGGAATAAATAGCCTAATAATATGTATTTCGGTTTCAAGATTGATATTTATATCTTTGGCACACTTAAAATGAATTCATGAGAATTTCACAAGGAATACTGTTTACGTTGATAATTGAAATTCCAATCGGTAGTTTATTTATATACGCCATTCAATCGCATTTACATATTCGTTGGCGGTTGTTACCTTTCGTTTCCTCTATTACATCCATCAAGAATTGATTGATGCTGTTAAAAATTTGGAGATTCTTTAGCGAATATTTATTCCAAGTGAAGCATGCGTAGCAGGAGGTTAATTGCAATTAAGACAACAATGAACATATTCCACGTACAGCCATGCTATAGAGGATCGGTTTCCGAGTTGTCCTCATACATGTAGCAGTGGAGATACAGAGGCAGGCCTATTTCCCGCTTGATGAGTTGTCGATGTTACGATGTCGGACAAATATGTACAGTTCAAAATCCTTTTACTTACCAATAACGCATAGAATGCGAAACGCCATTTTCAGATCTGGAATGAACATGGCGGTGCGGAGAATAACTGAATTCTCCGAGTGTACGCGTGAGAATAGAGTTTATATGGGTACGCAACTCTCCACATAATTATGCAATTGAAGAAGTGTGGGAAAGGTGAATGTTTGGAGTGACATTTTGTAGTGCTTATGATTGCAATGAAAATAAATTGCATATAATTAACCCTATCTGGCCTTGGGGAGAGTTCGACACCAAACTTTTCATCGCGCCTGCGGAATGAAGAGAACAAGAGAGCTGAAACTTTCTGACCGTTCCGCAAATCTCATTGACGTTATTTCTACGAATTTAATTTATTTTGTCTAAACTAATTATTCTCTATCATATTAATTCGTTTGGAGAGAAAACGGTCCAAAAAAAAATGGAAAATTGATCCAAAATAGGCGAAAATGACTTCCGAAACTGTGACGTCATAATGGCAGCCATCTTGGATGTTTTATTCACATTTTCTGGTAGAGCTTAAATTGTCCTCAGTTTGGGACAGCCCTCAAAGCGTCAAGACCTGGTAGGGTTGAATGTGATAGTGAGTAGTATTTTTCAGAACACTAGCCATTCAGTACTGATTTGACAACACCATTAATGTTTTGCTGACGTATTTATATATGTTTGCTTCGCCTCCCTCGAAAGAAACTATATAGTTTGAGACTGGAATACAGTGCTAATGGTTTCATGTGAAATCTTGTCACGTGTAAGGATTTTGAATTACGGAGGCAAACGTCTTTATGGACGACGTCGGTCTGTGGAATGTCGGATCTGACACCGAGGTGTCTGATCTTGTACTCTTCACTTTTAAAGATCTGAGACGGGAAATGGGTTTTCGTAGTATGGATTGTGCTGTTTATCCAATGTATTTCGACCGCAGTAACGCGTCTCCCACATACCGTCTTCTTCCAATATTGTGACCAAATATACCATAGCAATCTGATAAATTGGAAACTTTGGAACAGAAGTATTTGGGACGATTGAACGACAATACCTTGTAGTAGATAATCGAGTTCCACATAAAATGTATGCATCCATAATCGAAGTATTGCAGTAAGTTACATGCATTCAGACATGATAAAAATATGCGAACACACCCTACTTTCTTGCAACAGACAAGGAAAATGATCCAGCAGTTGTCAATTGCACCGACAATACACCATGATCATTATGATTTTCATATCGTCATGTCCACAACTGACGAGAATTCCTTTATTGCAATGAGTTTCCAAGTCGTTTGCTAGAGTTTACTGTCAAAGATTTCAGTTGGCGGTTGTCCAGTAAGTACTTGTCCAATGGCCTGATTGAGTGGTGAAAGCGACGTTAAACCCTATTCACTGACTCACCTTCACTGGGGATGAAGGAAATGTTACGACACCGTAATTTACGGTTATTTTATAGACGAGCGGCAGAACCCCCAAAAGAGGTTTAGTTTTCGAGTTTAATCACCCAATCGTACAAAAAGGAACATGTCCTAAAATGACAGTGAACATCAGATCGTCATCTTTTGGTCTGTTGTCCTCACTTTGGGGTGTGCTAACATGATAAACCAGCCATCATCTGTAGGTGCCTAAAAATACGTTGAATTCACATTTCCTAGTTTCGTTTTGGGGACAGTGATACATAATCGAATTTTGAAGTAACTTTACCAGTAGTTGTTGATAAAATGTATATGATATGTAATCCTCACATGTATTCGAGCACAACTGATGCATTTTATAAAAATTACTTTCGGTATATGTAAACTACACCCCACGTGACATGATATTCCGAATGTTTTATATGTCATTAAAAGTTGCTTAAGTATTTTGAACATCTTTTTCATTTTTGATCAAATGTTTTCATCGAATTCCCAGTTACAAGAATTTGACGAGTAATCTTACAATAATTTGGATTTGCTGAATCCGAATTTGCTCATTATCAAGAAATCATTTGAAACTAAAGTGTCAAATTCTTCCACACAACTATACGTCGAACTCACCTGGGGGACCTCGGCTGAATCACAGCCTGATTCACAACCTTCTGGAAATCTTTGATACCATTGAGAGCACAGACATGACACCTTCCACACTGTATGATGACACCTACTCTATTCTAAAATGCAAACTTCCAACGTTTGCTGTGATGACGTCACAATTTAGATCGATGTTTTTACATTTTCATTTTACATGATTATTTTACAGGTTATGCTTTAAGTTTGTGCGCTTTTGTATAAAAGAAAAAAACGCCATGATTCAAGAAGGCTCCATCTACTTTTAACTATACTCATCCATTGGACTCTCCGCTTTTTTGCACGGACAATAAATGATTCTAAAATAGTATATCCTGATTTAGATTTTTATTAACAAGTAATTTGTGGTTCAGAAAATGATGTAAATTATGAGAGATGATAGAAGTCAGCTATTGTAACTTCACATTGATGGTTCTGACGAAAAGTTAAAGCAAAAGAGGCTCCAACTTGACTGCCGAGAAGAGTGGTTTCAACAAATAGGCACAGAAAACACTTGCTAAGTGTATATTGGTTTCAAATGACCCTTGACAACTATTTCGAATTGACCAAAAAGTAATCTGCGGAGAGTTATGTCTGTGGGCTAAAAATACAACCAACGTCGGTAAAACCTCGAGCTTAACAAATATGTTGTCTTAGGTTACACAACGCCCAATAATTAGCCAAAAGAAACAACTTCAGATTACTCTTTCTGCCCGTCATATCAAGCTTTTCCGTGCAGCTACGCACAGGACGTTATACTGGATCACATGAGCCGTCAGAATATGCTGTTCAATGTTCCCATCGCACTTGTACGTTATCGCTCATGTGAAACACACGTCCTATGCGCGAAGGTAATTAGTTCTCCGTCTCTCCCTCGCTCCCTATGAACTTAAATGATACACTGTGATGGAAAGTTTGACATTGACAAATATATGTATATAAATTGAGGTAAAAAAAAATCCCCACAATTGACGCGAGAGACCGATGACAGTAGAATGTGGGTATACCATTTGCGGGATTATACGAAGAAGCAAGAAACCCAGGAACGTCATATTCCCGTTCATAAGAAATAGGGAAACTTCAATTGATTGGAACAGAAATATGATTAACCTATTCTACGAAACATATTGGTCTCGTGTTTCCGTTCATGAGAAGTTGGGAAACTTCCACTGACTGGAACAGAAATATAATTACCCTATAATTCTACGAAATGTATTGGTCTCTGGCGGTTGCCATTCAAGATCATGGGTTCTTGTACTGCACGTCTTGGCGTACTGAATCCGTATAATTTGTATGTGATCTATGCCATGTAGTTTCAGTAGCAACACGTGAAAAATAATGATCAACTGCTATCTTGTCCACGTCACAATGATATTTTTCGCCTGACGGGTTGTCTGGAATATATGGGCTCATCCCAACAATGTTTTCTAGAAAAATATGTGATGCATAGGCCAGATGTGTCACTTCGTGTGTTATTGGAGTAATATGTATTAACCCTACCATGCCTGGGGGCTACCAAACTTCCGGAACGACAAAAAATTGAGAGCTGACACTCCGTGATTTTATAGTTTATAATATTGGGGTCATTTTTTGCCTATTTGCATAAACCCCGAGTAGAGAATCATGGGTAAATTAAAGACAGCGGCCATGTGGCGTAGGATGATTTCGTCAGTTCTCTTCAAAAGTTCTGCTTTTCCGCTATGAAAAGTGGGCAAAAACTATTTTATTTCACATCACATTAATATTTACTAATTTATCACGCACTTTTTGAGAAGAAATTACATAAATGAAAAATTCGAAAAATCTGACCGAAAAATCGACCAAAAACACCTGCCGTTTTTATAAATGACGTCACTGTCACGTCATAAAAGCGGCCATCTTGATTTTTTTTTTACATTTTCTGGTGGATCCTGACCCAAGAGTATAGTGTGGTAAGTTTCGGCGCTCTAACGCAAGGGGTAAGAAAAATAATTCGGGGGGGTGGGGGTGGAGGCAAAATGGTCCCTCCTCAGGCCTGGACAGGTCCCAAAAAGCCCAGACCAGATAAGGTTTATTTATGTACTTTGAAGCGACAAATCAAGTCTAAATTCAGTAGGCCGCCACCAGCCATAAAATTTCCACCCACATAACCTAAAGTTATTATAAGCATAGCAAAATCAGTACTATATTTCAAGCAAGCATACAATAAAATATAAATAAACACAAGCCAGTCTTTCGCAGACGAGATGCTGTCCGTTCATCCGAATGAATTTCCAATTAGTTTTTCAAAGAAACCACGAAAGAATGTCGACCACGCGTATTGTGTGTGTTCATGTATAAACCTTGAAACTTCATATGGGATTATTTAAATGGTCGTTTCCATGGCCACCGTACACAGGTATATTAGGACAACATGTAGAAACACCTTCCTAACGCCAGAAAGACTGAAAATAGCCACGCTGCATCGTTTTTTACGTAGGGGTGATTAGATTTTGAAAATAGGACTGGCCGCTCGCCTATTTCGAGTGCTGTGACGTTGGGACTTCAATGCTACAACATACGTGTGCCATTAATCTGGCTGATTAGATCATCAAATCCGGAAACATCTTTGTCTCTGGCATATTGTTTTATTAGATTCGACAGAATGAGCCATGTCTTTCCTCCTCTGAGTATTACACACAGCAGCATGACAGTTACAGAGATTTCCCATGTCTGCAAACTGAGCATATTTACATGATTACTAATCGCGATCGATGGCTCTTGCCGTGCAAGCTTTACATGACGTCATTGCGCTTACTAGGCCACAACGCCATCTAGCGACGTAAAGTGGAGCTATATTTTATCATATGCCGAATATATTTAAACCTAATATAGCCCGTTGACCTTATCCAAACCTGTTATTATGCTAACTATTCATAATAATGCACAACAATAATTCAGGCAGTCTTTGAAGACAGTTTAATATGGTGCTGTTCTTTTCAGCGACAATTTACTGTAACTCAAGCGGGAGATAATTGCGCTACTTATTGCGTGATTGCATAATTATATATTCACAGCGCTTACCGCAAATAGGTATCATTATTCCACACAAAAATTAATCGTTTACTCATTTAGGCTGTTGTATAGGTTAATGTTTGAAAGTAATCTTTTTTCATTGGACATAATGCTAGCACAATTTACACGAAATTTGAACCGCATAATTTCGTAGGTTGTACGCACATTATCCCTACAAGGCCTGGCCGAGCTGTGGTCTGTCCCAACCTGGAGTGATGGGTTATTTTCGTTACACCTTGAGGTACAGGGCTGAAACGTTTCGTTCTAGATATGTGGGTCACGCACTACAAACAAATTTCGCAGTGACGTCATCTGATCATAAGCATTTTTTCGCTCTTTTTTTTTGCACCGAGTTTCCTTTTTCTTTCGATATTTCCTATCAAAAACTAATTAACATGATAGAGAATAATCAGTTGCGGCAAAGTAAATTACTTTGATGGACTTTTCTGTGGACTCCTCGTGTCGCCGTTGAATTTTCCCATGATCCGTTGAGCATAGGATTATGGGAATAGGCCTACAATGACTCCAATAATATTTGCGGAAAAGTCAGAAAGTTTCGTCTATGTTGCTCTCTTCGATCCGGAGCTGTGATGAAATTTGGCAGAGGTGAAGGGGGGCGGGGGAGGGGGGGGGGGGGGGGGTCCACAATGCCCTCCTCTCTAAGATATCTGTAAAATATCAACTCAATCCTCATATCTCTACACTGTCCGCTGTTGATATATTATCGTTTCTGGAATAAAACATTTTGCCAAATGATTGTCGGGAGGACAGATACAGCATATCGAAATTGACTGTTGTTAAGGTATATCGGAAGGAACCCCAAATCTGAGCGAATTTCATTGCCCATATTCAAATTGCCCCGCAGTAATGTTGGCTGAAAATGATACGGTGATACATTTATTAAATATAGGAATTAGGTCTTCGACTAACGTTCCTTATTCAGGATTGGAATCGAAAATTGGGGATAAGTTTCCTTGTGCGACGGCGGAGATGTTTAATGGTTATCCATCGGTCTTCTCGTAAAAACGCAGTCGTAATAAGCTACTAGTATTCAGAAACAGTCGCCTTAATCTTATTTTCTATAGTTTATATATGTCACGATGAAGTTATGCCGTAATGATGTTAAGAATATAATGCTTTCACAGTAATAATAGTAATGTAATTCTTGATTATGGACCGAGCAAAACTAGGCTTTTTTGGAGATTATATATTGTATTTGACCATATCGGTCTCGGCTTAATTTGTTTTGCTAAAAGTAATCATTTCAAGGCTATTTTACGCATTATGAAGACATATATTGATGCACAGTTGTAGAAGATAGCTGTATGATAAAGCTTACCGCATAAGAACAAGAACTTGCATTCTATAAATACTCCCTCGTTTGTGCCGATTTTTTTTATGTGGCGGTCACATGGTCCATCAGTTTGCATTAGACGACTTGATAGGGCTATTACATAATCGCTCTGAAATGAACAATAAAATGTTTACAAAAATATGTCTGTGGGGTCAAAAGACTTTTTGTCAGTACTCCGACATTTTTTTATGTGGCGGTCACATAGTTCATCATTTTGCATTAGATGACTTGATAGGGCTATTACATAATCGCTCTTAAATATTTGTATGCTATACCGCTCAAGCCGATTCAAGGGGTCGTGTGGTCCACTTAATATTGCGTTTATTTGTTGTCTGTATACGATGAGATTATGCTGGTGAACGATTCGTGCCCGAGGTTTGCTCTCTGTACAAATCATTGTGACTCCAGTTTTGAAACTTGTAAACATTGTGGAGGGAGAAGCCCTTGGCCGGCATCGGACCTCTCAGATATTTGGTCTGAATAAGAACTTGCATTCTGTAAACACTCCCTAGTTTGTGCCGTTTTTTTCTATCTGGCGGTCACATAGTTCATCATTTTCCATCAGATAACTTGTTAGGGCTATTACATTATCGCTGTGAAATATTTGTATCTATAATACCGCTCAAGCCGATGCTAGGGGTCGTGTGGTCATGTCACTCAAGATGTCTACATGAACAGCTTCAATAAAAGCGTAGCTGGGATACAGATCATCAACATGGGTCGCTGTTGGATCCTGTGATTTTTTTAAGAATATGCAGTAGGTATATTTGTATCTGGGGTCATATGACTTCTAGTCAGTACCCTTTTAACGTTGCGTTTAATTAATTAAAATATCATTCCCATACAGTCAGAGATCCCTTGAACACATTATCTCATTATCCATGATTCCCCTTGTGAAATTTCCATAAAAGTACATTCATCGGTAAAACATGTGTCGGTCATATGCCGGTAGCGCTCATGAATACTTAACCCTATCTGGCCTGGGCTTTTTGGGACCTGTCCAGGCCTGGGGGGGGGGCCGAAATGGCCCCCCCTAATTATTTTTCTTACCCCTTGAGCTAGGGAGCTGAAACTTTTACACTATACCCATGGGTCAAGCTCTACCAGAAAATGTAAAAAAATCCAAGATGGCCGCTTTGATGACGTCACAGTGACGCCATTTTGAAAAACGGCATTTTTTGGTCAGATTTTCCGAATTTTTTTATTTTTGCAATTTCTCCACAAAAACTGCATGAAAAATTAGCAAATATTAATGTGATATGAAATAAAATAGTTTTTTCCCACTTTTCATTGCGGAAAGGCAGAAATTTTGAAGAAATATGACAAAAAATCACTTTTCTGGTACACCACGTGGCCGCCATCTTGAATTTACCCATGATCCTCTGCTCGCGGGGTTATGAAAATAGGCTCAAAATGACCCCAATAAGACAAATGATAAAGTCACGGAGTTTCAGCTCTCCATTTTTTGCCGTTCCGGAGATAGTGCAGAAAGTTTGGTAGGGGGGGCCATAATGCCCCCCCCCCAGGCCAGGTAGGGTTAAACTTGATATTCCGTTAAAGCCCCAGGAGACTATTTTATCTGACACAGTTGACTGTTATATGTATATAATAGTAATAATCGATAAGGATAATAATCAATCCGTTCATTTCAAGGACGAAGTATGCAAACATTATAATTGGAGTAGTTCAGAAGCTACTCGCACAAATTGTTCGCTTGCCTACGATACTTCCCTTCAGCTGCTATGTCGCTTCTACAATGTGATCTAGTTAGCGCAGTTTTCAGCGAAGTGGATTGAGTAAGGATTCAGCAGTACCTTCGAAGTACATGATGTTCTCCTTTCGTTATCAAAAGGGGAATTCGGTTGGGATTTTTTGAGTTTCCATGATGTACGAAAGCCTTCAGGATCCTGTAGATGTTAGTCGTTTATCAGAGTTGATAACATTACACTCTGAAGAATTTATTCTCCTCCTCATTATTGGTCGACAGCGGACATTATGACTGATAATATCGGGTCAATATAGCTATTCATGTCCCGAGTTGTTAGTAATAATATGATTTGTTACAGTTGCCTGGTTTAACTGATGTCTGGATTGTGTACGTTATATGTACTCACTTGAGATCGGAGGAGTATTTTACGTTCTCCTTCAGGCAGCGCTGATATAATAAAACAGAAACGACATCCTAAAATTTATATTATTTTCTTGTTACAGTTTTGATGGTATCAATCAATACTAGAAGAAATATTTATTGCTACTGTTTTTCCTAGTTTCATTTGAATTACTGAAGCCACATTATAATATAAAATCAATATGGTTCAATTAACTACTTAGTTTGTCTGGACGTTTTTAGAGTGAGTATCTTCCGGAATTGTGTTACGGAGTAACGAGTGGATGTGATAAATGACACGCAGTCACATCTTTATCAAAATTTGTGCCACTGACAGTTCGATTTGTTTGACTCATTGAACTGATCAATATCGAAGGTAGGATAATCAAATCACATATAAATTGATTAAAACAGGCAGGATCATACAGGTTCTCTCTCGGAAGTGCAATGTTTAACCCTACCTGGCCTGGGGGGGCCATTATGGCCCCCCCTACCAAACTTTCTGCGCTATATCCGGAACGACAAAAAATGGAGAGCTGAAACTCTGTGACTTTATAGATTATCATATTGGGGTCATTTTGAGCCTATTTGCATAACCCCCCGAGCAGAGGATCATGGGTAAATCCAAGATGGCGGCCACATGGGGTGGCAGAAAGGTGATGTTTTTGTCATATTTCTTTAAAATTTCTGCTTTTCCGCCGTGAAGAGTGAGCAAAAACTATTTTATTTCACATCACATTAATATTTAATAATTTATCATGTAGTTTTTGAGGAGAAATTGCAAAAATAAAAAATTCGCAAAATCTGGCCGAAAAATCGACCAAAAAATTCAGTTTTTGAAGATGACGTCACTGTGACGTCATCAAAGCGGCCATCTTGGATTTTTTCACATTTTCTGGTAGAGCTTGACCCAATGGTATAGTGTGATAAGTTTCAGCCCCCTAGCTGAAGGGGTAAGAAAAAAATTAGGGGGGGCCATTTCGGCCCCCCCCCAGGCCTGGACAGGTCCCAAAAAGCCCAGGGAAGATAGGGTTAAATCGGCGTATGGGTGCACGCGTTCTGTGTAGTCTTTTATCGATAAATGTCGCATACAAATAGCAAAGTTCGATCGTAGTGTGTAATATCTTTGGCGCTACATGTTCGTTTCGTAAATTGTGTCTAATTTCGCATATATCTGGTCTACGAGGACGCATGCACATCATGTAACTAGATCTTCGTGATGTTGATATGAACAATCACAGCGTGACTAGGATACAATATACTCTAGATAACGACTTAGAACATGATTGGATTACAGAATACTGATCACTGACCATGCTGATACGGATTTAAAGATACGAACACATTGATGTCGCGCCGTCATCATTTGAAACTGTTGACTACTTCTTATCTTAAACACAATCGTTTGGGGGCATAAATTGTTTTTGTCAAACGGACATAAGGGGTTACGGAAAGTGATTTGAAACAAATCAAAATCAAAAGGGATACGTATACGCCGGCAGGGGTTGGGAACATATAATATGTGGTTTTATCTGTCGTACTACGATTGTATTAATGCTGTATTCCAGAAGGGAGAGAATAATAATTATGGAGACCACTGGTGGCCTCCATCATTTGTCCGGTCGATAAGGTCACACTTTAGGTCGAAATGTTGCTAAACTTTGTCAAAATAGCAGTGTGGTCACTGGTGATGACTTTAATAACACGGAAATAAAAGGCGACATGAAACGCCCTTTAACAACCGGAAGATTTTTGAGGTAAAACAACTTTCTTTATCTGTATATCTTTTGAATTGGGGAGAATACACGCAATAGGCATTTAACATAGGCATAGGCATTTAATACCCACTGGAGCCAGAAACATACACTGTACATACTGTAACGCGTTTATCTTTCACCATTGGATGATGTCCAGGATGGTATCCGAGCAGATTTCCGTGGTTATGAGAGGGTTAAAGAGGGCAGATCTCTTTCTGAAGAACGGGTTTTTGACTAGTTATATCATGTATGATTCGCATTCCTTCACTGCAGATTACAACGCATATAAGGGAAGTGGGAAGAGGTGCCGACATATTGACAGGACCACATGACTTCGCAGTATAGTCTTCTGGTTAACCTATTCCAAATCACACACCAAGAATCTAACGATGTGTTGTATCTCAGGTACGCTTTTATTGTATCTGTTCATGTGGCAACTTGGATGACATGACCACACGGCCCTTAGCACCGGCATAAGCGGTATTAGATACAAATCTAGAAAGCTATGATGGAAATGCTCTGACAACTCGTATATTGGTAATTGGTGAACTGTCTTGCTGTGACAACTTGTACACTGGGGATTGGTGAGCTGTATCGACGTCAGATGAAAATGACGGCGTTTAACACAACAGGAATGGACACTTGCCACTTGGACTGCTACATGTAGTTGATGTTTATCGTGTTTTCTTTTTTTCTTTTCCCTTTTATGATAAACATATTTGGTGTTGGCAAGAGTACAATAGTACTTTCGATACTTCACGGACAATTGTAGCCTACTGGATGTCGGATCAGTATTTGCGTTCTGTTGTCAAAAAGGTTCAGGTAAATTCTAAACTTGTGCAGATGCAACTATCTCAAGTCGCATTTCGTTTTGAGCGAAAAATACAGATTTACGAGGCATAATATCGATTAGCGCCACGTTAAATTGAAGCCCATAACTGCATGTGTGTTGGACTGGGTTGTCAAGGGGAGCACATTGTGGGAGGGGCAGAAGGAGTGTGCTAGGAAGATATTAACTTCCAACTCCCAAGCTGATTACTATCTGAAACCTTGTTTCTGGAGTCTTCCGGGTGGCATCCCAAATAAATATTACCTCGTTACTCCAGAAAGGAAATCCAGGCAGCACAGTTATAAATGTTTTCGTTATGTACCACAACTATCGCATGCACTCGTTTAACGGACGTTTGCACTCGTTTGCTTGTCGTTTGCAAATGTAAACATATCAACTCTAACATTGCACGTACAAAACAGGCAACACTATTTTGTGGCGGGAGTTGAACGTAACAGCATCGTGAAGACGGAAACCGTGTTAGGACAGATTTGTTGTCCGTATCAATATATTATCTGGTTACAATTGAATTTAAAACCTTCGTATCGGTATTTACTGTGTACGTCTGGCACGTCTTCCGCACCTCGTTAAAACCCAGAGAATGCTTTCGTCGATACCGTTCGATTGCTTCGCAATGTCTGGGTTCGGACTCGGTATGAAAGACGCCCCAGCGACAAAGTAGTAGAAACAAACATTTCGTTGTCGTTTGTGAACCCTTTAATATATAATCCTCATGGACTGGATTCTTTCCACACCATTCCGTCATTATACTTGAGAACTAATAATCACAGTATGTGTGCAAACGAACATAAATGAGCTTATCACGAAGAAAACACACCAGAAAGATAAGAAGATTAAACCCTACGCAAATGAGAGCATATGAACGGACCGAGACTTCGGGAAACGGTAATGAATAAATGAGCTTATTTAGGTCGAACAGATGCCAGTTGTATGTAATCTAATCATCTATAAACCCGGGAGTCATTCTCGTGAGACGAAGACGGTCGATATAAATCTTTTTAATCTTTCGGTTTATATTTTCTGTTTAGTTTTTCTTGATTTTTTTCCTGGAAATATACAAGACAGCGAACAAGTCAGCTTGGAGCTCTGGTTATACCTTCCAATGCTATCAACCAAAAGTCTGCGTATCGTGCTATATTACGATATTAATGGAAATAAAATATGTATCCTGGGTCGAGATTGCTCCCAATTATCAGCGAGACAGATTATCCGTGTTTTCACTTTGTTCATCGAATTTGGATCAATTTTATCGGACGGCCAAGGAAAGGTCTTATATTGACTTGGAATATTAACCCTACATGGCCTGGGGGGCATTATGCCCCCCCCCCTACCAAACTTTCTGCGCTATCTCCGGAACGACGAAAAATGGAGTGCTGAAGCTCCGGGACTTTATAGTTTATCATATTGGGGTCATGTTGAGCCCATTTGCATAACCCCCTGAACAGAGGATCATGAGAAAATTCAAGATGGCGGCCACGTGGGGTACCAGAAAAGTGATGTTTTTGTCATATTTCTTCAAAATTTCTGCTTTTCCGTGATGAAAAGTGGGCAAAAACTATTTTATTTCACATCACATTAATATTCACTAATTTATCATACAGTTTTTGCGGAGAAATGACGTCACTGTGACGTCATCAAAGCGGCCATGTTGGATTCTTTTTGCATTTTCTGTCTTGACCCAAGGGTATAATGTGGTAAGTTTCAGCCTCCTAGCTCAAGGGATAAGAAAAATAATTGAGGAGGGGGCCATTTCGCCCCCCCCCCCCCAAGGCCTGGACAGGTCCCACAGAGCCCAGGCCAGATAGGGTTAACACTACATATGAGAACAAAAAGCCACACTAATTTAGGTATTGCTAGTTATTACTCTCTAAATATCGACCTAGGTCTTAACTTACTCGTCATCTAAACCACCATTCCAGCGTTACAGAATTAGAAGGTGCCAAGGTTTTCAGTTCTTCTGAACCCCTACATTTATTACCCGCCCATGGTAACTATAGAATATCAATTTCCTAACCTTATCATTAAGAAATGTAAGTTGATAGAAAGAAGGTGAAATGAAATTGTTTTGCATTTCATCACGTGACATTCGAATACCGCTTGACGGAATTACATTGAAATAACCCTCATTTGTTGGTTACATACATATTCATAATTTTTCTTTCCAGATGATGTTTTATTCAAATCTTGAGCGCCTGGACTACGTTATATCTGATTTCCATCAAGTAAAGTTTCAAAGTGATAAAAACTAGCTACTAAAAACTGCATTACGAAATTACATTTTTATCCCTTTTTTAAGGTATGGCGATATTTCATATTTTATACATTTTATATTATTCTGATCTAAAATATTCCGAGAATGGATCCAAACACATGAACTATATTGGTATGTTTCATCAGTTCATGAATAATCGATCTAAGATGGAGGGGCGAAAATGACTGGTCTACAACATGGGCAAAATATTTCATGAATGACATAATCGGAATTATGGAATTATTTTACGAAATTAAATTTGGTTACAAATTTCGCGGAATTGATGTGGAACAGAATAAATTAATTTATACTATATATAAAACCGAATAATCTGACTTGAATGGATTAGAACCAAACAGAAATTTCTGTTGCTTCAATTTTTGTCCTTCGTATTGAAAAAAAAAACAATTGGCCATGAACAAATGGCGAGAGAATCGAGAAAAGATAATGAAATATATGTCTCCAGTTTGCTTTGAAATCGTTTATCCGTACACCATCCGTCAGGGTCTATGTCTCGTCGATCCGAAGAAAAACGTTTTTCTAGTCGCAAAGGGATCAGGAGTGATATATGTCGATTTACGCCGCTACATCATGTATTTCCGATTAAATCGGTGTAATGATGAATTGCTGTAATTACAAATTTGATATGTCTTAACGGGGACATTTGATCAGAATATTTGGTTATAATTAGTAATGAATGGGCAGTTCTGTACCCTACATGTGTAAATGGTGAAGTATACGTTGAAAAAATGTAACATGTAGTTTATTGCGTGGAAAACTTGCCAGCAGTTCCTGAAATATGACTAATTAAAGTTACACATATGCAGATATTACCATATGCAAATCACACCCGTGATATCATTAGCATATCCAAGATACTTAGTTTTTTCTTTTTCTTTTGCAGCATCTTTACTTCTAATAAGACGAATCTGGTCATTCCGTACTGCAAATTTCAAGCTAAATATATGGTGATGAATATGATATTAGAAGCGAAAAAGTTAATAGCAAAGGATATGTGACGTTTACATACGAAAAACTCCTTTGTGTGTAACGTTATTAACTCCAAAACATACCAAATAAGATTTTCCTTGAGGTCTACATACTGAAATATTCCCTTCGAAAAAACTTAGATGTTCACTTACATAAAAATGGAGATATAATTGATCAAAATGTGCTCCCGGGCTTATTTCGGTATTTCTGGGCATTTTCATGAAGGGATTTCTCCTATAGCAAAAATATGACACCTCAAACGAAAACCATTCGTGCCTCTTTCCAATAAACAAACTTCCTAATATATTGTGTGACAAAATTATTCTGGTTTGAGGTGTCATATTTTTGCTGTAAGAGAAAACCCTCACTGTAAATGTCTCAAAAATACCAAATCAGGCCGGGAGCACATTTTGATCAATCTTATCTTAAGTTTTATACAAAGGAGCATCGCAGTTTTTTCGAGGCTGATATTTCAGTATGTAAACTTCTAGAAAAATCCCATTTGGCAGGTTTTGGATTGAAAGAAAAAATCAGCTTCATTACAAACACACACATGGAGTTTTTCCCGTATTGTCGTCACATATCCTTTCTGTAAATCCTAATTCGTGTGACAGAGATATTTTACATGTGGATTGAGATACAACATGGGGGTCTATTTCCTATATTCATTTTCTTGTGAATAACCTGCCCACTGAAGGGAAGCAGAGCTATTTAAACATTGTTGCAAAGGTAAGTGATGATTTACATGGTTCATTTACAAGACAATAGAAATTGTGTTCTTTAAACGAATGATTAATTTTGAAGGTGAGATATGGGTAAAACGTTTTTTCATTATCTATGCAAGATTACGATGCCATAGCTGGAATTTTAAGGAAGGAGACATCCATAGGCAGTGGAACTTTGGTCTACCAAATATCGGTGACCATTTTGAGTATATTATACGAAATAAAGCACTAAATGTGTTCCTGTAAAATTCGAATGTCAAACTAATTAGGGGAACACCTATTAACCGTTTGGTAGTCCATTTTATATGCAAGCGTCTAGTCCGCTATTCAATATTCAGCCGTCGCCCATCCAAAAATTTCCCCGTCCATAATCATTTAAGTCCAGTGAACAGTGTAGAATTAAATTCTGTTGTTTTCAATGACTCATTAAAGTTGGTATCAGCAATTAATACATGATTCCCGAATATGCATATCTAAGCTAGTGAAAAGTGTAGTGGAAATAATACGTTGAATTCTGAAATCTCAACCACATTATTAACTGAATTGAATGAACGCTTCGCTTGTGGACAATCGTTCATTTCAAAACAAAATGAAAGACTACGAGTGTGTCTCTCAGCGTCAGACCGGCCCCACGTCCAAAACACGACCAGTCCGTATGGACCGTTCCCCGCAGTGGGATCGGTCTTTTCCGGACTCGGACCTTATTGTTTTAGAGGCCGTTCTTAACGGAGAGAGAGCTGTACCGAGTCGCGTCGGGAGAAACACACCGATTATCATTCGATATACTGTCGTGATCAGAACAAAACCGACTAGAGAAATCTAAAAAAAATATATCATTGATTACAGCAAAATATTTCGTTGAACTGATACCTGAATCGGACATCTCGCACTGAAATGGATTAACTTGTATGAATATATAGTGACGGTGAGTCGGGGATCTCGCGACCGGGGAATGACGCGACTGCCATTCGAAAACGTCGCGTTCAGAACAAAATCACATCAAAGAAATGCACAGAAGAATATACAGTTGAATAATATATTAAAGATAGGCGGGGTGGGATAATATACCTCAGCATGTTGGGCTTTGGTCTATATATAACCTTTCATGAAACGACCATCTTATATTATATGGAGAGAAAAAAAAGACACAAATGTCAGCGGTATTAGAAACGTATATGTATCTTTCACAACTATGAATGTAGGCATATTTAAGCTGACAGGTTATTATTTATTTATCACCGACAATATAAAAGACGCTCCAATAGCTCAGATAACTGACGCGCAAACAATAGCGAAAACGCATGTCATTGAGGCGCACTGTGGAAGGAGAACTGCAGTTGAGTTGGACCAGTCTATATTGGTGGACAAACAAATTTATACGGACCAAGTTTTGGAACGGTCAAAAAGAACCAGGTCAGCGTGAATTGTCGACCACGGCGAAAATAAAGTCTGGTTGAAGCATGTCCTGGCATGCGTGAAAATTTGGCCGCGTTCCACGGTCCAAATTGTAACATGCTCCCTTAGGCGCGCTCCGTTTGAAATTTGGACATGAACACCAAAAGGGCCTTGGCTGCATTTATTTTCCTGGCGGAAGCACGACCACAATTCAACAGTTAAGCCGCGACGAATTTATTCCACGGAACCGTGAGGACGTGTTGTAATTCAATTGGTATCCAATGTTTCTGCATGCTTAAGTAGATCCATTCATGTATTTCATGGGACGATACTGCTGAGCATATACATTGTTGGGCAAAATATTACATTTCATGAACATGTCAGTTGTGCCTTTAGGACGAGCCAGTGCAATTACAAAATGGAAATATACCAATACTGCAGGTGGGAGTCGTACAATGAGTTTAGCGTATTAATGATATAAATTTGGCCCCCGTAAATGCTTCGAACTGTACGGCAGTTCCATTGTACATACAATATGTTGTGGATTACCTGAATTTTAAACAAATACAAAAAATATCTATCGACCATGAAACCAGGCTATGCTATTGCTATTTTTGTACTCATTCGAAGGAACACTTGGGCGTTTTGTCTTTCAGAAAGCAGGGTAACAAGCTGATCTATTCTATCTGACGGTACCCGGGCGAAATATTATGGTCAGAACAGACTTTCATCAACCAGGAGTCTTTCAAGAACTATTTCCGAACAAAGCTATTGCTGTCAAAAATCCAAGCAAACAAAAAATAATAAAAATCTATATAGTAGACTACAACGTGTGGATAATTTCTTCCAAGAGAACTTTCATTTTGTAGTATTAGTGAAGAAAGACTTCCTCATCTGAAAATTAAAATTAGACCAAGCTATACAGTACCTGAAATCAGTGTCGAGTATAATATTATGATCGTTAGTTTGATTCTCGAATATTGTTGAAATTGTTTCCCATGACAATCTTCGAGATTGGTTTGCTGCGATATCGATAAGAGATTGTTGGGATATCGGTGGGAGATTGTCCATTGTTATCTGAGAATACCGCTTTGGTATGAGAGGAGACGATATCATTTGGATTATGGATATCCATATTGTCAACCTCGCGTGGTTCAACATCAGTTCAGATATCGAAAGCATTGGTACTATTTGCACTATTCATGCGAATGTCATCAATGATGTCCTTGCTACGAGTGACATTATTGGCTTTAACCGCAGGATTGATATCGTTACAGAAAGCAACTAAACATACTTGTAACCGCGTAAACGTTTTCAGTGACTGGTAGAAATTTCGTGGCAGTATATCCAATAAGCAATACATCTGCAAACGTTCACTGACATTGCTATCATCTTTCCACCAACAGTTGGGTTGAAGGTAGAACTCATGCACCTTCCAAGATACTGCTGATAAGCACCACTGTTTTGTTATTCTAACAAATGTCACATGCTGCGAAAGAATGGGCTTTGAAAGTCACGAGCAAATGATTACACGCGAATACCTACCGATCAGGGGATCAACTTCCAGTAGTTTTGAAATAATAGCCTGTTCGAGTACGTATATCAAGATCCTCCATTTTCACAAAATAATTCTATTTTGGCTCAACACAAGCACTATATTTATATTAATACCACCCATGCCTTAACGTGTATGTGGTACAATAATGAAATTGACATGCACATGAGATTATAACCTTGATACATGTATCTTGTATCAACTTGTATCTTTCCCCCAATATTGTACTTTTTCACCTGAAAAACGAAGACATTAAGATTGGCTAAGGAGGTATAACTCAAGACCATGTGCGATTTAGAAGAATCACATGCGCTTTTGTTTCCTGTACAAATATCAGGTAATAAGGTGATACGATATTGACTAATCTTGTGGGTGTATCGTTGTCATGTTTGCAGTAGAGGATCGTGTTATCTTTCAACTGATTAACTTTTCACAGCAATTCCTTTCAACGACACTTTGTGACCAAACGGGTAACACAGCTGATTGAATCTCAGTGTTGTTGCTGGATGTAGCTGATATCGTGTCTATGTGATTTATCTAATAACTCCTGAACGCCAGTCCCTCGATTGGTATACTATTCACCTGAACGCACTTTTCTGTGTCACTAGCCAGTGAGGATAACCCCGGGCCCAAGTGAGTATCCAACATGCAAGAACTGGTCTTATTTATCAGCTCTATAAATGAAATTTCAATTCCATAGGCACGCAATATACATATACCACAACATGATGTTCTTCTCTTCACCATAAACGTTAAAAGGAATTTGCTTCGTCCAAGCCGTGCGATATTTCGGTCACCTCCCTCTCCTTTCAAATATCGTTCATACTCCTTCGGGTGATATTTCCCAGAGCATATATCGGGGACAAGCTCTAAAAGAAATTGTAAACAAACCCAAGATGGCTCCTATGATGACATTAGACTCACGTAATATTCTAACAACGTATATTTCATCAACATCATGGTCAGATTTTCTGAATTATTGATCTATGCTATTTCGTCGGGAACCATTTTTTTTTTAATTAGAAAATAATAATCTGATGTGAAATTTATGCGTAAACAAAACAAAATAAGAAAATCGGCGTAGGCAATCTTTCAGTCACACCCTGATGCCCGATAATTTGAATCTACCCGTGATGGTCTGCTTGCATAAAATAACCTCATACGAAGGTATGGAATGTCATCTACTTGTCATAATGAATAGTTGTTTTGGATGCTCTCCTCCAATACTGGCAGAGTTAACTCAACCAATAGATCATCATGGAAAAATAAATTATTGACTTCAAAATATCCGAAGTTCGATTTCACACGGGACTTCGTGCAGTGTACATAATTCAAGAGAGCTAATTAGAATTGATAAAGGAGAGAGTGTCGTGTTCATAGAATGAATAATAATACATCTATTTCACAATCAAGATTTAGGATAGCGCTCACTCATTTTTTGCTATATGTGTCATGTGTAAATCTCTGTCTGAAGGATTTCATCGATGTGGCGACCCTTTTCTGACATATAGTTTTTTTTGCATACTCATAAGATGGGAGAAGCAATGATATATTGGAAATATGCACGAGGATGTGCCTTGCGTAATTCTGGTTTGGCTAGACACTCCGTAACACAGTCTAACAGCTAGGTTTTCCGATGATGGCGAATTTTCGTGGAGAAGGATCGATGTGTTGGCCGGCGCTCGCCTTGAAAACTGCAGGCTTAAACAAAATATTCAAGGGAATTAAATGCTTAAACTAGTTAAAGCTTCGACACACTCGGTCTCGCATATCGTCTGATAAGGCATATAGTTGTACACAGTTGTCGACATATAATGTTATCGTTCGCCGAGGAGCCTGAAAAAGGAAAATGGCTGAGTTTCTAAGAAAGGGGGACATTTCTATTGCCCTGGGACTTCGCTGTGGCTTCCTATTGCGAATGTGAATAATGTATGAACTCTCCCCTACTCAATTGTACATGTTTCTGGTGGAGATACATGTAGATTCGGCCTCACAAGCAGAGGACCCTGGGCTGGATCCGGGTCAAGACACACCTAAGATAAAAAAAAATTGAACTCTCTGCTTCCTCGCTTGAAGCTCTGCCATACCAGAATGGATCAAGGACTGGATCGGCGAGGAAGCAATATAAAACGGCGACATTGTTATCTCATATGGCATGAGGGCACACCGTCTTGATAGGACTAACGATTTTATTTGAAAGAGACGTTCTAACTCTAACTCTTTTCACCCCAATTAAATTATCTAAAACTGTGAATTCCTTGAGACCAGACCCTCGCGTCGTTCCTGATTACATCACGATATAATATAGTTGCTATGAAACGTGTATGTGAATCGTGAAAACATCGCAGCTGTTGCGAACGTCGCAGTAATTAAAGATTTTGAACGATTAACCTCATTTAACTAACAAATACAGGTGATCATCATCACATTTGAGAAATCTCAAAAGTTGGCATTTGTACTTAACCCTACCTGGCCTGGAATTTTTGGGAGCTATTCAGGTCTGAGGGGGACATCTCGCCCCCTCTAAATATTTGTATTACCCGTTGAATTAGGGAACTGAATTTCACCATACTATATATACTCTAGCGTCGAGCTGTAACATAAATGTAAACAAAAAATCAAGAACCAAGATGGCCGTTTTGATGGTCGCAGTGGATTCATTTTAAAAAAGGCATTTTTTTTCGATTTCGCAATCAGATATTTCGATTTTTTTATGTTTGTGTTTGATCAATTAGTATTTTTTTGCCAACTTTTTCTAGCAAAAAAAGCAGATTTTTTTAAGAATAATGACGGAAACATGGCTATAATGGCACCTCACATGGCTGCCATTTTGGATTGGAGCGATATGCATTCATTACCCATGATCATATGCTGGCAGGGTTAAACATGATCCCATTATTATAAACTTCACGGTGACGGAATGTCAGCTCTTGTTTTTGTCGTTCTGTAGATAGGTTAATCGGTAATGGCCGCTCCCCCAGGACTGTTAGGGCTGGAGCCCTGTTGGTACTGACATTTCATTTTTGATTTATGCCATATGTGTCTTACTACGGTGAGCTACTTTTGGCAAATTAAAAAAGAAAGTGAAGTGAATATTGTAAGCACTTTTTGACGAACTAGTTGATCTCAATACAGCGAAGTACATTGCCAATCTAAGTGCAAGTCATGTTCCTATATATATATAATCCCGCATAATAGTTACATAACGGGGGTATTGGATGGGCGATCGAAAGTAATAAAGACTAATGCCACATTTTAACAGTCGAGACGTCTCCTCACAGATTATGGAAAATATCATAACTGTTACAGATGAAGCCATTGTCTATGCTGGCGGCAGTTAGATATTTTTATTCCCTGAGTGGTATGTTTTTATTAGTATTAATCGTCAATCAATGATAACAATGAATACGCTTATTCTTACATAACAGCAATGCTTTGAACGAAGAAAGAATATTAGCTCTAGTTCGACTAGAGTGGCCAATAAGTTACTAGTACAGTTGGTTCGGTAACGTGCGTATTTCCAACCTACTCACGTGTGGCTCCTCGATGTGATGCGATTGTAGCATATTGCAGCGTAAACTCGATTAGATAAGGATTCACAACCATCTTCGCAGTTAGAAATAATTTAGCTACTTGATTATCATTAGAGACTTTGATGATTTCCCCCGAGGACTGGAATAAATGATACTCTCATGGATGTATGGTTGTCTTGTTTCAAATTTGATTTGAGTGCACCATGAAAAAAATAGAGGTGTCATATCCCACATTTAATACCCATCCGTCGTCTACAGAAGAATTTTTCGCTAAATAATCGAAAGACCTTTGTCGTTCAATAGTTAATATTACTTCCAAATATGCACAAAGTGGAAATTAGAAAAAAAAATCTTTTCTGCAACAGAGAAGCGGTAAAGTTCTCAATGATGACAATAAGATATCATGAGGTTCTTTACATAACATCATCATCATCATTAACCAGTATTTTTTGCAATCAACTGCCCAGTCGTTTTATCGAGTGAGATGTATCTCAGTCACGTTTTGGTTGTTATTGTTTATTTGAACGTCATAGAAATGTCAAACACAGGACGTTCAAAAGCCTCTAGCCCCGAGTTAAGCAGAATTAGACCCAAATTATGAAATATAGCGGCATATATCTTTCGCGCTGTGATCGTATTTTGCCGTCAGTGTACGACAGTGTTATTTGTCACAGAATTTGAGACACTTTAGGATGGAGGCGTCGTGTGGTATAGTATTGTTTGACAATTTTCTGCAATAAAGTTCTATGGCGTTGATTGAAATCGCCAGTTTGCACAGGATCTAGCAATTGTTACAAAGCGAGATAGGTATACGTCGTGTACCAGTCTTTCTGGAATATTTCTATCCAGAAATGAGTAGTTAATTATGTCAAATAAGTTATCGACAATCTAGTCGTACATGCTGGTGCACTGCCAACTGTCTTGGAAAAATGTTATTTTTCAATGTTTTCAATGTTTTTTTCCGGTTTCCCCCATTAGGTTATCTCCCTTTCCTAGGTTAAGTGATAGGGATTGCGTTTAACAGTTTTCTAGCCGGGAATTTCGCACTGCAACATTCATCCAATTTGATAATTTGTTGATAGACATTGTGATTATCTTCAAACAGGTAGAATATAAGAAAAAGTAAAATAATACTTATCTAATTTTTTCATGGATATGCTTCAAAACCAAGGTTATTCCCTTTATTTTCTGGGTTTCAAATGAAGCATGGTTCAGTCCATTTAACAGTGCCTACAGCTAAAAAATGCACACCAACCTATATTTTTTCTTTGTTTTTTTTTCTCATATTACACAATTATGAATGCAACAAAACGCATTATTCACAAACTTAATTACTTTGATTTAACAGCAGCGGACATGCTTAAATCCCGGAGCTTTGCAATAACTATGTTATCTAAGGCCTCTATGTGCTGTTGTTCAGATCACTGATTGTTGATATATTCATTGAAAATGAACGTAAAGTTCGAAACTGCAGTCGGAATATAATGATGTAGAAAGTCAAGAAGGCTATTACCTATGTCAATCCATGTTTAATTTATACTGAGTTCGTGTTACAGAGGACACGCTTAGACACCCCAACACCGTTGTTTGTAAATCTGTATCGGTGTGATGGATAAGAATGTCCTGGTGACTAGTGTCCCTTTTCATATCCTTTTCAATTGCAGCCAAGGAGGATGTCCTGGTGAATAGTGTCCCTTTTCATATCCTTTTCAATTGCAGCCAAACCCGATGTGAAGAAAAGTGTCCTGGCTGGGTTAGGAGATAGGGGCCGGACACTCTTAGCCACCGGGCATTCTTAACCTCCACACCGGCTCTATCTGATCACAGAAGCATCCAACACCCCAAGATCAAAGCCAGCTTTATTGGAGCTTGATCAGTTCAACATTCATCTTAAAAGGTTTGCCTCCAATTATAGATCAGCTAGAAGACCACGGTACTGTCAACAACCGCGAGGGGAGACTTATTTATTGTAGTATGTGTGGGTCTATATTATTTCTTCAGCCCTTATTGTACCAATGATGATGTACATGTAAGACTATACGGACTATCCCGTATATATATATGTTTTATTGTTAATGTCTGATTTAAAAAAGATTTTTAAGATTAGTTGGCAGACGAATTTAGGTATTTGATCGACAAATTAATGTCCATATTGTCCTGTTACTACGTGCAGGCATTTAGTTAACTAAGGTCTCCATGGATCGTTTCGATCTGTTCACATGTTCGATCAGATTCTCGTTACATGTACAATTGCCGTCAGTGGGTGTGTTGTACCCTAAACAAAGCTCTGATGCCGCGTCAATGTGAATTCTCTTCTATGTATATAAGTGTAGGACCAGGATTGTTGGTATCTTTCATACGATTTAGCATGGCCTATAGCTGTGTATGAATATCTAGCAAAACTATTTGAAAAATTCGTGTGATATTGCTTTATGTAGTGAATATCCGCATTGTTAGAAATATTATTTTTTTATCCAGAAGAATGCTCTATTTTTAACATTTTCATTCAATTTTCATATCTTTCGATTTTTCATGAAAAATATATTCATGAGTGCATTTGCAATCGAAATGGAGTTATTAATAGACCGCATGTGATTGAATGCAATATCGATCATTGATGAGCCCGTCTATGTTGTAGTAATCCTAATTATACATTATCCGATTTGAAGTTATATATCAGTCCATGCCGTTCTCACGTGATTGCTCATAATGATTTGACGAAGCTAATAAATAACATGGTATTAAACACATGAGCTACATGCAAAAAAAAATCACATGAAATTTACTTCACTGGAACCATTATCCAGATAACCCAGCGTATTGCATGTGTGGATAATAAGCAGATTTTCCCACTGATCAACTGTTGATAACCCCTTTGACGCTGATTGATACCCCTTTGAAGTTGATTGATGGGTTGTGTTTTTTTTTTAATTTGAACAAGGCTCTTTTATAACGAGAGTGGGCGAGATCAATCTTACACCTGATGCAACCTGTAATATCGTTATTTTAATTTGATGTCAACACATTCCGTGGAACTCGTGCACATATCACTTCCACGGCCCTCAAAATCAAATCAAAGAAATCATAGCAAGAAGTTCGCTGTATCGGTAGTACGCATTTTCTAGATGCATGACAAATCTGCGGATGGCTTCCACTGAATGTTCGTTAAGATATCAGAGAAGCTAAATCCGCCGAAAAATGCTACATCTCCATCAAAGGGAGACAAGTTGTTCGATGGCGACCGCGATTGAACTGAAGACATTTTCTTTATCCGGAAAAGATTTTGAAATCGTGAAATATCAAGCATGCTCTCTGCAATCTAACTTTTAATTGTGACGAACTTGTCGTGGAAGACAACCACGCATAGAATCCTAATAGAGCCACAAAGTGAGCTATGGTAATGGTTTTATCAATTTGACCTTTGTGCCGACCCATTGCGGTATAGAATTTAACTGTCTTGTCAAACCGTACCCTACAAATAATTCAAAGAGAGACACGATGATTTGTAATTCGATAATTTGAATACATTTAGATTTTTGGGCTTTCGTCGCTGTTTGGCATCCTTTGGGTGTCGTTTACTAGTAGCATTCAGGGTCCCACGGGGTGACGCGTTATGTGCGCAAGGGGTGACGTGTTATACGCAAAGTCTGCAGTGTACTTGTGGTTGGTCGTGTTACAATCGATTGATACAAAAAAATTACTCCAACGAAAACGCATTTTCAAGGCAAAAGTATTAGTCCAGGAAACCGATTGTAAAAATGGTCTAAATAAGGTTTTCGTTGCACCCTCCTACCCAAGTGTAGATTTATTTTCACCACTGTTCATGCACGAGAATCATCTGCTGGACAGTTTTACACCGAGTGCAGGCATCTATGGAGATGCCTAAGGTCACAGCATGCATTTCTTCGCCGCTTTCTGATCAGGACAATTCAACTCTAAGATGGGGGTGACGGTAGTTATTCACGTATATGTTATTATCTGCAGTTATTATAACTGCATGATAAATTAGTAAATATGAGTGTGATGTGAAGTAAAATAGTTTTTGCCCACTTTTCATCGCGGAAAATCAGAAATTCTGAAGAAATATGAGAAAAACAACAATTTTCTGGTACCCCACGTAGGCACCATCTTGAATTTACCCATGATCCTCTGCTCGGGGGTTAAGCAAATAGGCTCTCTAAATCACCCCAATATGATAAATTATAAAGTCACGGACTTTCAGGTCTCAATTGTTTGTCGTTCCGGAGATAGCGCAGGAGGGGGTCATTTTGCTCCGCTTCCCCCCCCCCAGGTAGGGTTAACTAAGAACAACTCTACATGAAGTAAACTTAGAACCTATAAGAAGTTTAAGTCTGAATTTGGAGCTGAGCATTACGCCACCATGATAATGTCTAGGAAATACAGAAGTGCGATGGCCAAATTTAGACTTGGTGTTGCGCCAATAAGGCTAGAAACCGGAAGATATGAAAATTTAAAGGTAGAAGACAGGCTATGTCCTGTATGTCGTAATTCTGTTGAAGATGAAGTTCATACACTTATTGAATGTCCAGCTTATGACGATTTAAGATATGATATATTTTTCGAGATGTATGCCCTACTGGGAGAAGTAATGCATACGATGTCTAATGATGATATACTCTCCACTATGTTAGCAAATCAGGAGTTAGTTCGAATTAGTGCCAAAACCTGCTTCACAATCCCAGAGAGGCGCAAATCTCTCTTATATAAGTCAACATAACATTTACTACTTCTCAGTAATGTCTGATAATCTTGACCATACCTAGCAACGCTAATGTCTGATATGCTAATATAGTCTCTCATAACTCAATATTGAGTGGTGTGTGTACCCAATTGTTTTTATCGATGTTTTATGTCAGTGTACATGCAGTGAGACTCTAATAAACTATTTATCTTATCTTATCTTATCTGCTTGCACTTGTTAACTCCATCAGCGCCATGGTGAATGGGCATCGAGAAAGAGAGCGGGTTTAACTTTTCTGATTATCTAAACGAGAGAACCAGACGTTCACAATCTACCAGAATAACGCCGTTATTCGTCATGATACATTTATCTTCACTTTTTGGGAAATGTCCCCCCAATGTTTCGATTCTTAATTAGAGAAAATCAGTCTAATTTGCTAAATGTAAGGACTGAATGTTACATGCTACCGAGAGAATAGAATAGCAAGACGCCAACTGATTCATGTTTGTGTCGTAACACTTTCCTGTTGAAGTGAGCATAAAACGCACTCCACCCATCTTCTCTAACCAAGTCGACTACACCACAAAGCAATATATATGTGAGCGTTATGATATAGGCGACTTGGTCACATGGTCCACATTTCTGTCTTCATCAATCTGGAGGGTTTCACCTACATGTAGTTTCATTACAAAGACATCATTTTTGTATTCAGTTATGTACAAACTATTGATGTGTCGAGTGGCCATATTGAGGAATGGGTATCGCTATGGTGGGTCTTGAAGGATCCTGGAAGGGCTGTACATCTGCGTGATCATATACCGAGGACATTGTACGCGCAACCTGTCCTAATGACTATGAAGACATGCCACATTTTGTCAGTTTCACGGTGCTTAAACAGAAATGTCGTGATGAATCTGTTTGGACGGTTATACCTCATTGTCATTACCTGTCTTTAGTGTAGCGAGATATTTCTGAACCCTTTCGCCGACTATTTATCTTGATTGGATATTCCACGCCAGTGTATAATAAAAATGCAAAAGATCGTTCTCACTGAGAGCAATGCTTTGAGTCTTTCAATATGTGGGAGTAAAGTTCGGTAAAATAAACACTTATAAGATCTTCGTAGAATATACGAACATGTCACCAGGCATTAATCCACTAATGTGGCTTTTAATTATATTTTCATTCACCAGTTTCATGAATTTATTTAAAATATTTGAACGTTATCAATCCAGTAAAGAACGAAAATCAATAACGTTACCAAATTTAGTAAAAAGAATGACAATTTGAGTGCTTCATTACTGAAACCAATAGCAATTCTCTGATTGTGTTGGTGTTTGTTGTTGTTAATGTTTAATCATTGACTGGTTATTCACTTTTACGATTTTGGGTAATTATAAACCAGTTTTCCATGAGCTGAATATGCAACAATTACGAAATGCATTTGCTGATACCCCTCTATTTTAATTTTCACGCAACTAGACCACTAACAGATACGTCTATAATCTTCGGTTTTTCATTACTCAAGCTTCTCAAGAATTGTGGCTAATTAACTTAAACAACTTTGCAATGATTTTTAATTAGTTTTAACATAAGGTTCAACATGTCTAGAATGGCGTGATAGCATTCTTTAATTCTTGAAATCCTTCGTGGGGGGGGGGGGGGCGAAATGGTGAACCTAAACACGGCATGGTTCTTTCAGCTGAGGAAGATAACTGCTGTAGTCGATTTTGTCTTCGTTACTGCTTTTAATAACTTCAAAAATCAATTTCAAATATGTGTTACTGTTTTGAGCAACAGGTTCTGGTGTTACTGAAAACAGCCACGTTATAACAAATTGTGTTCTGTTATTGTTTATAGTATTATTGATTTGTCAGCTCATTAACATAAATAATAACGTTACTCAAATTCGTACTTTACTGGACTGGTTAGGTAGCGTTCCCAATTAACGTTTGCGCTTGGATTGATGGAGAAAATTCCAATAGACAGTAAGACTCAAGCACCAGCCAATCAAGGGTCGATTGTAGGCTACTTCTAACAAAGGTTGTAGTGCACCAATGCCCCGTGTTAACATTAGACAGAGTTTCTCAATATCTTTTGAGTGTCACTGTCGATTTTGATCAATTTGGTTGGAAAATTCCCCATTGAAATGAAATACGGGACCGTGATTTCTCGGTGTGAAACGTTTATTTACACTATTTGAAATTTTCAGGCTTTGGAACAAAAAGGTGTTAACGATGTTCAGTTAAAAAGAGAAAGGGAAGCACAGACGTGAATTTAAATCTCATGATGTGAAAGATTACATGCCCAGACCAAGAAACTCGTAAAAATATGGGCCTGTATACTTTTTAACATATGCCTGTTTTACAATTTCTCTCGCAGGAAGACATTACCTCAGATGAGAGATAATCTCTTCAACCGTTCAACAATGTTTTTGCTGTGCATCCAACCTTTCTCTGTGCTTATGCAGGACCCTAAACATGTTTACCAAAAAACCAAACGATTCAAATGGAATAAACATCATAGTCTTAGGCTGGGGTTGCGAGTATCGCTCTTTGTCATTTAGAATATCTTTCTTTAATGCCATCCGTGATTGCACTATGTCATGTATGTGGGTAGGCTTTGCGCATCGTGTATCGCGTCGCTCTGGAAAAGAAAGAATAATATTTATGTGGAGAGAATTGCTGCTGAAATTTCAGTATTTCTTCTCGTTTCCCCGTAGTCATGGTAATGGTATCCTGCGATACGAACTCGAACGACAAAGAAACCGATTTCAGACGTCCAAATATCGAAGGCAAAAAATAGTTAATAAAACTTGGATTGCAGTTTCCAGGTGGTATTGGTGCATTTGTTTAAGTTGTAAACTAAAGCTCCCAAAAGGCAAAGGAAAGGGTTTCTAGATATCGTTCGTGCTTCGATTGAGATTTTCGAGCGACAGGAATTGTTTTTCCTCCTCTAAATAAAATCGGGTTTTCATCTGTTTTCAATCGTTTATTAATTCCGGATCAATGTTGGCTATCGATCGTGTATCGGCCTTAAGCCCGTTAGGGTATCAACCAGTTGTGGCCATGTGGTTGTATCGGTTTATCGTTCTATAACTGCATCAAATTTGACTTGAATCTAAGCAATTACTTTCACATATACTTTCGGCAATAGTCGATGCAGATGTCGAATATATTTATTAAATTTTAATACTGAGCATCGTCTCTATACTTGAAATAAGAAACATCAAACTATCTGAAGAGGAAATGCCCTCGGGTACTGAGGTATCTTGATATTTATCAACGCATTGCTAGTTCGAATCAGTGCACATTGTATTGATTTCCGTCTTACATGGGAGAAAAAACAGGAGATCAGGAGATGACAAAGTACGTTTAGAGGGCATGTATTCTCTTCAACCTTTGGCGTTTCGTGCCTTATTACCTTAGAGGTAACGTGTTTGTCAGCGGAAATGTTTACGTCTGATGGCCGTTGCTCCAGAACGTTCAGAGGTAAACATGGGAGGACACTAATGGAAAACATGAGTAGATTCCTGGTAATGATCACTGTCACCGAGAGTATCTCCTTATTTCCCGATTCGAGCTTCCCCATTGGCGAGGGACTGTTTGTATGCTCATCGTGTACAACATGGGTTGATGTTGATAGATATTGCCATCACCTATTCCAATCTCCATATTCTCCATGCTAATGATGATGGTTATACAGTCTCCAGTCTCCATCACACGACATGGTGCATCACTTGTTTTTTGCTGATTGTGCATGGCTTAAATATCCATTCAGTATATTGTAATGTACCGTTTACTGTAAGCCTACTGTATCAAAATTCCTTATCCATATCATGAACGAGGGAAGCGTATCGAGTCAGCTAGAATAAAATTAACTGAAATCATTGGGGATCTAGTATTATTGTCCTTCTGGTATCACTGAAAACGTTTGAACGTACGCTTCTCTCGTTCAAGAAACTACACTATATCATACAACATGATTCTCCGATACTATTAAAAAACCTTCGAACCAGTCAAAAAACACTCGATCGGGTAGGAATTGAGCCCCGTAGGATAAAGATATGATCAGTTGCACCTAAAGTTGATTGGCAGATTAAAAATGTATGGTTAATGTTGTGGAGTTCCGAATAATCTACAAGGTTTATTGGAACAAGGAATAAAAAAAAATGTATGAGGTGAAAACTCTCGCAAGTTTAACAGTGTACATCAGGTTATAAGTTATTGATTCCATCTTACATACAATATTATTCAGGATTCGATTATAATCTCCCCCGGGAAGTTTGTGAGGACAAGGGGGGACACTAATGGAAAAGAGTAGTTTGCACTTCCTACTTGTGCATCGTTGAGAAATTATCATTAAATCTGAAATCGCTGAGTCGCACCGATCATCCCCCTTGAGACATTATTAGCATTTTCTACAGGTGAAGCGTGGTAAATCCAGGCCTGGGGATATAGAACTTACAACACTGAACCCTTTCTAACCAATACTGTAATAATCAATCCTCGCCGGATAGGAATAGAATGAGATGCATCACTGTGTTGATGGACTTATGTGACCTTTTTTCCGAATTCAGGGAGTTGTGTTAGCGTACATCATCCGTATTATAGTTAAAACATAATCATAAATGTGTTCGAATCACAATGGCAATAATAACGAGATCATAGAGTCATATCAGCGATTAAAAGGATGCAAATGGTTCGTTGAAAACTACCGATCGCTTCCTTGGTTTTCGTAAACTGACTATCGTTTATGTGCAATTGTTGTTGACAACCTGATTTTCAAATAATATATAAGGTTTATTACAACAAGAAAACCGATACTGTTTGAAGATAAAATTTATGCGAGTAAGTACGCATTAATAGTTCAAGTCAGTGTCTATTTAATTGGATTCCATTTTACATGATATGAACCCCGGATATCAGTAGATTACAAGTAGATTTGAAATGTTCTTTTAAGGATGTCCGCTGGTGATTTTTGACTTTGGCGACCGTTTTGCCTGTTTTCCTATTGGATTATCTCCATTTCCTAGGTTAAGAGATGGGGATTTCCTTTAAAAGCCTTCTAGCTGACAATTTTGCACAGCAACATCCATCCGATTTGATCAATTTTGATATACATTGTGATTATATGCAAACAGTTAGAATATAAGAAAAATTTAAATACAAATTATATGAATTTTCATGAATATGTTTCAAAACTAGGGCTATTCCCTATCTTTTCTGGGTTATCAAATGGAGCATGGGTCAGTCCACATAATATTGCCTACAGCTAAAGAATGCACACTAACTATTTTTTTCTTTGTTTTTCCTCATATTACACAGTTATGAATGCAATAACACACATTATTCAAAAAGTTAAATACTTTGATATACCAGCAGCCGACATCCATCTGGCCTCGGCTTTCTGTGACGTATCCTGGCCGGGGGGGTGGGGAGGAGGGCGAAATGGCTTCCCCCTAATTATTATTTTTTTCTCCTTGAGCTAGGGTGCTGAAACTTAACATATTATATACCGTTGGGTCACGATCTACCAGAAAATGTAAAAAAAATCCAAGATGGCCGCCTCGACAGTGATGGTCACAGTGACGTCATTTTCAAAACCGGCATTTTTTGGTCGATTTTGCGGTCAGATTTTCCGAATTTTTTTATTTATGCAATTTCTCCGCAAAAACTGCATGATAAATTAATAAATATTAAATTAATGTGATCTGAAATAAAATAGTTTTTGTCCGCTTTTCATCGCGGGAAAGCAGAAATTTTGAAGAAATACGGCGACAAAAATCACTTTTCTGGTATCCCACGTGGTCGCCATCTTGAATTTACCCATGATCCTCTCCTCGGAGGTCATGCAAGTAGGCTCAAAATGACCCCAATATGATAAAATATAAAGTCACGAAGTTCCAGCCCTCCATTTGTTTTGTCGTTCCGGGGATAGCGCAGAAAGTTTGGTAGGAGGTGGGGGGGAGGGGGGGGGGTATGTTGGCCTCCGGGCCAGGTAGGGTTAACCCTATCTGGCCTGGGGTGCCATGGCCCCCCTACCAAACTTTCTGCGCTATCTCCGGAACAACGAAAAATGGAGTACTGAAACTCCGGGACTTTATAGTTTATCATATTGCGGTCATTTTGAGCCCATTTGCATAACCCCCTGAGCAGAGGATCATGGGTAAATGCAAGATGGCGTCCAGATGGGGTACCAGAAAAGTGATGTTTTGTCATATTTCTTCACATCACATTAATATTTACTGATTTATCATGCAGTTTTTGCGGAGAAATTGCATAAATAAAAATGATCGGAAAATCCGACCGAAAAATCGACCAAAAAATGCCACTTTTGAAAATGACGTCACTGTGACGTCATCAAAGCGGCCATCTTGGATGTTTTCTGGTAGAGCTTGACCCAAGGGTATAGTGTGGTAAGTTTCAGCCCCCTAGCTCAAGAGATAAGAAAAATAATTAGGGGGGGGGGGGCCCCAGGCCTGGACAGGTCCCAAAAAGCCCAGGCCAGATAGGGTTAAATGGTGTGTGTATATATATTGGTTTCGCAGGGATTCATTATCTTCGAGGAAACCGTGTTTGTGGACGGTAATGTTTATGTGTTGTCCCCGATGGCATTTACTCCAGTGAGTTCATACACATTTTCGCCAGGATGTGTAAATGTCATAGATGGACATTAATGGTAAGATGGGTGAATATAAGGTAATCATCCGAGACCGAGACTGACTCCGTATCTCCCCTTCTGAACGTTCATTTTGGTGACGCTATGAAGCTGATATATTGTTGAACACGGACGTCAAATTTAATTCTCTCTTACACATTGCTGACGACCTACTTTTGTGCATTCGCGAACCACAAGTATTTTGTTGACCTCTTCGACGAGTCTCCTTCGCCCAAAAATGCGATGTGTCGTGAACTTTCTTGCTGGCTGAATACCTATCGATATCAAAGGACAACCGCCAATGTCAAATTGGAGGTCGTAAATTTGAGCTGACGCTGACGCTGCCGGGAGCGTCGGGACGCTGCCTATCATAGTACAATCGTGATGGCTTGCACCGAGCACCCTTGGGGGAATTATTAGAATTTCTCACATATGAAGTTTGATCAGTTAAATTCAGGCCTGAGGCTATAGAAAATATAACGTTAAATTCTTTTAAACCCCGGATCGATTGTAATAAAAGGGATCATCCCTGTAGGATAGAGATATGATCAGATTTACCAAAACTGCTTCTACTCTCTCGATAAACTTTTGACCTCTTCGGAATTCAGCAAACTGTATTTTCATATTAAAGGCTTCAGTAGTATATTTGAAAAAGAAGAATACAGTGCTCTCATCACGATGAAGATAATTACGTCATCCTTCGGTGAATCAAAGATTGAAATGACGCAAATTGTCAGAACGTTGCTCCGAGTTGTATTATACGGAGAACAGCATGTCGTGGTCCCCTGGGTTTAGTTGCTAGGGCATCGTTGGAATCTGCTCACTAATTCCACGGTACGAAGAAAGATTTTTCTATTAACTAATTGCGATTGTAACTTCCCGATATATTTACAAGGATAACTAAAACAAGAGGACGTTTAAAACAGTGGTCATTTAATTAATTTACATCTTACACGGAAGGGAACCTGGAGATCAGTAGCTGACATATAGACTGTAGAACTGTTTGTGCTTTTGTTGCGTAAAGGGAATTTATTATCATGGAAAGAATACGTGTTTGTGAACGGAATTGTTTATGCCTCGTGCCTGATGGCTTTCACTCCAATAAGCTTAAAGATAAATTCGCCCGGAAGCTTATACGGTTAGAGGACGACACTTATGGAAAACATGATGAGATCACGGGTAATGGTAAAACACACCGAATGTATCTCATTATTATATCCGAGGTTTGTCGTTGATGTCGGCCTGTTTATATTCTCATCGCATACCATATATTTTGTTTTTTGTTGCTGAATATGTCTAGCACCCTTTCCCTCCGCCCTATTATGATGATGAAAAGGCTCCATCCTCAGCCCCCGAGAAGCTGACTTGTTATTAACTTTCTTGTTGGCTGTGTATGGCTTCAAAATAATGTTGTAATAATGTATCGCTCATATCGTTGGAACATGGTTGACCAATCCTCCCGTTCAAGAAACTTACGATTGCTGTTATACGTAGATGAAATTGTATCGTAAATCAATCATTTCGTTGGACTTATTTGCACACCAACTAACCATATACATCAGGTTTGTTTTGTCTTGGTATATACCAAATGAGATCCTTCGATAGCAATAGTTCTTGTCGTAAAATAATTCTCAATTTGAGATTATATTTGGGTTCAGATTCCTGAGATGTTAAAATCACGAACACATCTGAAGTCCTTCTAGAGTATCATATTGGGGACATTTAAGAGTTAGTGAAATTGAGAGACCTGAGGACATCTGAAATCCTTCTTTTGAACAGAACATCACAGCTCGTATGCATTTACGAGGAACATATAATATTATTGAGATTTAGCTGAAAACTTGAGGATTGCGAACGAAAACTACAACCGGTCAACACCCCGACAGGATGTGTTTTCATAAATGCATGCATCCAGTCGTACACGCAAATTAACTTACGAGAACGCTAAAATATTATATAGTTGTCGATATTCGTCAGAGATCTATACCTTTGCACGACATTATCCTTTTGCAAAGCCTTCAACCATGCACATGAAAACAATGAAGTTGAACTGGAAGACATAAGGAAGCCTACTAAAATATTCGATCGTTTTTGCTCCACGTACAAGAAACAGAATGAACCCAAGTTCATGTATGCCCCCTCAATTTGAGCCGATAGTTTTGATCAATTTCTTATCAGTTGTACCCAGATTGACGACCAGATTATTTGGCACGACCCCTAAATTACGATTGATCGAAGACACTAGTCTGTTACTCACAACTTTCAACAATGTTCAATGCTGAGGAAAGTATATCGTCGTAAAAATCAGTATGCCAGGTTCCAAGTTTTCCCTGTAGGAATTCTCTTAAGTGTAATGTCATTTACTTAGCCGTTACGCGGTTTTATGGGGTAATCTCAGTACTTTTATATCAGACGTGCGTGACATCATCAACAGCCCGTGGCCTATTATGAGGGTCCAGCCTTCTTTACAAATAGGGCCTATTATGTAATTGGCAGGGAAACTAATTTATCCTTTTATGCTATTTCTTTGGGGCGTTTGTTGATGTGTATTGCACCTGGGCACTGGACCTATTCTTTCCAATCTCCAATCAAAACCCACATAGATCACTAGATCACTTAGGTTTGCGGGGGAAAAAATTAATATGAAAGAAAGCTTTAACGGCTACGGCGGGAAAGTAACATTGTCTGGTAGCTGTGTTTCATACATTTTGCCCACTGCCGGATAAACGTGAGGGTCACTGCATTTTGGTCTGCTTTTAAGGTATTCTCTTTGGTTCCGGTGTCTATTTATATCTCGGAGTGCCACCATAATAGCCTAACATTTATCACATAACTGTGTTATTATTCAGTGACATAAAGCCATGACGTAAATATCGTATGTAACTAGTGACATAACACTTTCAAACAAGCTGATTGGATAGTACATGTAGCGTGAGAAAATAAATTACTACGCGTGGTGGTGACGTCATTGAACTATTTTTCTCATTGATATAACTTTACTACGAGATACTATGTTTACAAGTGCAACAACAACATAGATACATGTATCTGCAAGACGATTATTTTATCCAGATACATGCCTCGACCTGCATACTATAATTGTCAATAGCCAGACAAGCAGCAATGATCGGCAATACATTATTTCGACAGTTTTGAGCTTCAAATTTTGTATAAAGTACCCACGTGCCGTAGTCTGTCATTGTTGTTTGGCGAATCGAGCCAGGCCGCCATTTTGGGAATCGTATCCCGTCAGATCTGTTCATTCTTCTGATGGATGATTACAGACTTCAAACGGATTACGTACCGTATTCAAAATGATCTTGTCAGCCTAGCTTGTCGTCACGTCGCTGGGAACTCGTCAACATGTCGCGCGCATGATGACATGCAACGAACACGAGTGTAACTTGTGGCATGACATGATCCAAAATAAATAATGTATGAAGAACAGCTAATTAACAAGTTACACTTAATGCATTCTGGTATGAAATGGTCTACGATATTTTGAAATGCTGTGGAAACTGAACAGGCTTAAAAGGGAAGTGCTCAAACTCAGTTGCGTTTTGGAACTATATCGGCTTAGCGTAAACAGTAACTTGTAAGGCTGTGATGCGCCTGACCCACGGACGTTTTTTGTTCGTCGAGAAGAAACAAAGAAAGAAAATTTTGAGATAGATTCGATGATAAAATATTTAGAATTATTGCGTTTATAATTTGCTTAAAACCAGTTATGTGATAAACAGAATCTTACACTCGTGGCTATTTAATATGAAAGTTATGACACTCGTTGAGTAAATTTTATATATTGCTCGCTAAAGCTCGCAACATATAAAACTTACTCAACTCGTGTCATAACTTTCATATTAAATAACCACTCGTGTAAGATCCTCTATATATTGAACATACGTTTGTTGGCACACCCGCCCGACGTTTTCAATACGTCGTCTCGTTATTTCCCTTGATGTCGTTTAGTCTTTTGCCCCCCACCCGCCTCGCTCAACATGCTCAGTACCAGTATCGACCTTCTCATCAGCGTCACACGCATTTTTTTGTTATATTTCAAAATTCTCTCCTGTTCCATTTCATTGTTTTACCATATTCAAGTTAAGGATTTGTCATTCTATTTTACATACCACTACATAAAAACGTCATTTTAATTACATTTAATATACGGTCAGCATGTAAGGTGAATATAATGGTTTTATTTCCAATTGTTTGAACACTAAGTTTTACGCTAGCAATTATAAGTAACATTTGCATTCATTTGATGTATAAGTCGATGTGATCGGAGAGGTATGGCTCATAAAATTGGATTCCCATATTTGATGTTATATTTAAGAATGTTGTTCATGTATTCTGTATGATTGACAGCCCCAAATTCACCAGTGTAGTAAATGTTTTTAGAGTTCCATGGATTCATGGCCTATGTCGAATCTTGGTGTTTCCCATACATTTCACATACATTTACAATGCATTTAAGGTATCCTTTGGATACATTTAATGTGCATGTCGTACCTTGGAGAGTCCCTAATTACGATAGATATACAACGCACGATAATGTTTTGCAAATAAATCTCATCTATTTGAATACATTCGCTATTGTAGTGACCCGAATGCAAATCTATCAGTTATATTTAGCCACTTTCCAACCTGTAATAAATATATGTGAATTGTTGCAGTTATATTGACCATTGCGTGATATATATGACAAATAATATGAAACTTAACCATAAATTTCGAACTATGGCATCTATATCTCAAAACAATGCAAATAAAATGTTTATATTTACAACTATCCTCTATATGTGTAAATGTTGGTGTATAAATCCATTGTATTTGCTAAACTGGTAGCTATATATGAAATCATTTGAAAAAGAATACTTATATTTACATTTATCTCACAGATGCGCAAAGAAATGGTGTATATTACAATTTTATTTGCTATAATGGTAGGTACATATTAAATCATTTCAAAAAAAATATTTATATTTACATCTACCCCATAGATGTTTAAATGTATGGGATATAATACCATTTTATTTGCTACGCTATTAGGTGCATATTAAATCATTTCAAAAGGAATACTACCTCTTCCACATACACGGGTGAATGTATGGTGAATATTACAGTTTTATTTGATATAATGGTAGCTACGTATGAAATCATTTCACACATTACAGTTTCATTTACAATACTGTAAACGTAAATATGAAATGTTTGTTTTGATGGATTTATTTGCTATCATTTGATGGATATCTGGCGAAGAATTGCATTTAACCATCAGATCCAAAATTACGATTATTAGACGTTAAAGTAATCCAAATGCACAATGTTATCATCGCAATTCAATTGTTCAATTTGAACTATTCCACAGGTATGTGATGCAAATCTGCAGTTTAGCCATTACATTTGAACTTAATATATTTCCAATACTGTAAACACTAAATTTTCCATTTAGAATTTTAATTTATAATACTATGGAAAATGGGTTTAAATTTCATTGTCTTCTTTGTAACTAATTTGGTGGGTATTTGTAACGGAACGTGCACGTGGCCGGTTAATGTATAATAATGTATGCAAGAAGTGCTTGTCAATAAGAAAGTCTTTATTTGCTGACTAATTTTCAGCTTCATGCCTCCCAAACAAGTTATATTCTACGTCTACCGGTACCAGATATCTGTACAATGTATTGAATTTGAAGGAAATTGTCATAGCATAAGATATACCGTATGTCATGCACAAACAAAACACTATAATACTGTATTTGTGGAGTACACAATGGATAGGCAATGATAAGAGCCAGACACTTGTTGATTAGCTGACGCCCGCTAACACAACACTTGCAAAGGTAACAATCTCGGCCAGGCGTTGGGGTCTACCGCTTGGCTCGCCTGGTGAAGCTGTTCGCTCCAGGAGACACGACATATTGCGAGTCGTCGTCAGACGTGAGTAGTATAGAAAGTGGATTTAAAGCCCTCTTTTCCAGGGAGGTAAGTCTTGGGGAGATGACGGAGAGTTCCGGCAGGGGGCGTTGTTTCTCAAGAGACCAAAAACTACCTCCAACACGAGAGAGCTTCTTGACTCGATCGGGTGTGACCTTGGATCGGTGAGGGTCGACAAAAATACCTGAAACCATGGGAAGGAAGACTTATAGTAATAAACACAATCTATAGGTGTTGGACGATGTTATTAGGACGAGTCTAGCATCCGTGCGACCCGAGGGTCGAGCGTTTATTGTCCAGTATAGCTCCGCAAAAAATAAACAAACAAAAAGGGGATTCCCCTTTGGCATCGATGGTGCTGCCCTCTATAGGGTTCATGTAAAATGTCTCCAGATATAATAAAAACGGAACACGGACTTTACCCTAGAATATACTCCTATCGACTCTATCTCATGGGGATCATATCGGTCCCCGAGCTTATCGGGGCCTGCCTATCCAGTCAATCGGGTGTTTTCCGTTTTCAATACTCTGCGCATGCGCAGTCTGGCCGTAGTATAGAAAGCAGGCATTTTGTGGGGTATGTGGGGTGTGTTTGGGGTAGAGATGGACCGCTAGGGGTTCGAATGGGTCGTGGAAGGTGTCAAAGTGAAGCTTGTGTGGGGTAGTCAGAATGGCGTGTTTTTAAGTGCAAGTCTCGTCAATCTGCGCGTGCGCAGTTGGTTGTAGTAAGTAAAGGGGTCATTGTGGGGCAGTACAGGAAGGTATTTGGGGTAGAGATGGACCATCCTTGGTCCGAATGCGTCCTGCGCGGTGTCATCTTGTAGCTTTCGGGGTGTAGATAACGATTTGAGGGCTGTCCACAGCATCTGTGGCGTCATTGGTGACGTCATCAGTACGAGTAGTAGCGAAAGTGAGCATTTTGGTGCAGTGAAGGATGGTATTTGGTGTAGAGATGGACCATCCTTGGTCCGAATGCGTCGTGTGAGGTGTCATATTGTAGCAACGCCCGCCAACACCAAGCTCAATGCTTCAGCGCCCTGGTGAAATAGCTCAGAAGCTCTGATATTCTAGATATTCCATGGAATTGTCACTGATTCTTCGAAATGCAGTGACGCCCGTCAACGCTCGTAGTTACTCACATCGGCAAAAACTCACATCGGCAAAAATAAAGTCATGTTAAAATAATTGCTATTTAACACCATGTTAAATATTGCTTAGGGGAAATGACTATGATACGACATTTACGACATAATTGCGTCTTGGGATGTGACATGTTTTAGCTCTCGGGGTGTAGACTCCGATTTGAGGGATGTTCACGTCATCTGGGACGTCATCAGTACGAGTAGTAGCGAAAGCGGATATTTTGGGGCAGTGAAGGAAGGTATTTGGTGTAGAGATGGACCATCTTTGGTCCGAATGCGTCGTGTGAGGTGTCATTTTGTAGCAACAACCGCCAACACCAAGCTCAATGCTTCAACGCCCTGGTGAAATAGCTCAGAAGCTCTGATTTTCTAGATATTCCATGGAATTGTCACTGATTCTTCGAAATGCAGTGACGCCCGTCAACGCTCGTAGTTACTCACATCGGCAAAAATAAAGTCATGTTAAAATAATTGCTATTTAACACCATGTTAAATATTGCTGAGGGGAAATGACTATGATACGACATTTACCTCGACAATTGCTGATTGCTGACACAAGTGATACAAGTGATACAAACACCAATGTACATGTACCATACACAAGCTTTATTTCAGCGTTATGTATATAGTGCATCTCTAATTCAAGAAGAGAAATATGATGAAAATATGATGAGAATCTCCCTTACGCACATTCAGTTTTAGGTTCATATATGTACAAAACAAGAAGAAGGAAACAATTGCATAAATAGATGTACACTAATTTTCAACCATAACGCCGATTTATCGTCGGTCTTTAACACATCTGAGCGGGCTACACGAGACAATCATTGTTAATTTTCTCGCTCGTCATGATGGTGATTTTTATAAACTTCGCAAATTTTGTTAATTATATATTAAGGAAGGAGTCTGCCATATTTCGTTAAAACAGGCGGATCCTGTCTTATTGTTTTCTACTTTCTTGTGTAATTCCGTAAATCAACGACCTTTCTCCCCACACACAGCCACTGTATTTCGTTCTCTGCTTGTCTCAAACATTCACTGTCTACGTCCAGTGCACTGAGAACCCCTCGTGGAGAAGAAGTCAGTGTCGACAAGTGGATAGAGCAAATCATTATCTATATTAACTGTTACCACATTTTCACCAGGAACTACAGAGCAAACGGAGACCAGAGTTAATAGTTGATCGTTACGTACTGGGTACTTAACTAACCATCATCTGTTCATGTGATTGAGCGTATAATGTTTAACATCAACGTTTCGAAACTAGGCCTATACGTTGAACTCCGATCAAAATACCGAGCCGAATATTTGCATTTAGTATAATAAAATGAACCGTGGGCTACAGCTAATCCGATAAGCTGATATACTTGTACAACGAGAAGAAAGACTGGCCCAGTCTGCTATATGATTCGTTTTATTTGCAGAATTATTTAGGAAGTTGCTATCCGCAAGAAATTATTTCACTGAGTAATCATTACCAGGTCACAAAGGCAGGAAAGGACAGAAATAAATTAACATTGAATGCGACGAGCGAATTCTTGTTTTTACAAAAGTGCTTGAGTTTTGATCACAGCTCAAGAAAAACACTGGCGCGATTATTATTATGATACATGTAGATCAGGCTGAGATATTTAAATCGTTTTGTTTGCTTATTTCGTCCGGTACTTCATTTACCACCCGGTACTGTAACGGATATGCGACGTTTACATACGGAAAACTCAATTGTGTGTGATGGTAATAAAGCCGATTTTCTTTTTCCACTCCAAAACCTGCCATAACAGATTTTTCTTGAAGTTTACATACCGAAATATCCCCTTCGAAAAAAACCCTGAGATGTTCAGTTGCATAAAAATGGAGATATGATTGATCACAATGTGCTACCGGGCTATTTTCGGTATTTTGGGGCATTTTCATGAAGGGTTTTCTCCTTTAGCAAAAATGTGACACCCCAAACCAAAACCATTCGTGGTTCTTTCCAATAAACAAACTTCCTCATATATTGTTTTACAAAGTTATTTTGGCTTGAAGTGTCACATTTTTGCTGTAAGAGGAAATTCTCAATATAAATGCCTCAAAAATACCAAATCAGGCCGAGGGACACATTTTAATCGATTATATATCCATTTTTATACAACGGAGCAACTCAGTTTTTTTTTTCGTGGCTGCTATTTCAGTATGTGAACTTCTAGAAACATCTGATTTGGCAGATTTTGGATTGACAAAAAATCAGGTTGATTACCATCTCACACGTATTGTCGTCATATATCCTTTAAAGTTAAATCTGCAGGTTTTCTACCAGTTTGCTTCCTTATACGGTGCACTGCCCGGTACTTTTTATATCGTCTGGTGCACTCTTCTGTAATGTCACATAAAATATTGTGTATGTCCCATATGGGGTACGGAAAAGTCTCCCCCGCCCCCCCCCGGAACCCCCCCTGCAAAGATTCCCCCGACAATAGTCTCCCTGGAAAGCTCCCCC
>JAVTVY010008405.1:0-44678 GCA_036873755.1 Hanleya hanleyi
GATGAAATATACAACTTTTGGCTTTAAAGGAAATGAAGGAGTGGAACTACCATAGCGAATTTGGGGTGTATGAATATGGATGGATTTTGGTTTACCAATTCAGGACAACAGGCTTCACCTTCCATCCAGCTGGAGTGTAATAATGCAGCAAGATCATGTGTCTCAGTTTATACATTCATGCATGTGCAGATATCCAGTGACAGTAATCGAGTCAAGGCCTCATTTGAGAGAAATAAAGTATAAGTAGATCTTTTGCGACATCTGCAGAAATGAGACAACACAGCTGTATTTTAATGAAGATCCATCAATATAAAAATACTTTTCGAACAGGAACGACACTAGTACATAAATTGAATGAGCATCAATGCTGTTAATACTTGGCAGTCTCCATTAGCTGATATCGAATGAATTGCACCAAAGTGAAAACAGACCTGATCTGTGATCAGAATGATTTGTTGTGTTGTTTTACATTGTATATGTTTGGGTCAAAATTTTTCAACTTTTACAGTCCCTAACATTTAATTACATGTACAGTAGCCCGCAAACACAGGGTTCATGCACCTTTAGACAAGTGAAATTCCATGACTTTCCATGACCTTTTTTCTCAAATTTCCATGACTTTTCCATGACTTTTTCATGATAATCTTTCTGTCGCAAATGAATATGGATGGATTTTGGTTTACCAATTCAGGACAACAGGCTTCACCTTCCATCCAGCTGGAGTGTAATAATGCAGCAAGATCATGTGTCTCAGTTTATACATTCATGCATGTGCAGATATCCAGTGACAGTAATCGAGTCAAGGCCTCATTTGAGAGAAATAAAGTATAAGTAGATCTTTTGCGACATCTGCAGAAATGAGACAACACAGCTGTATTTTAATGAAGATCCATCAATATAAAAATACTTTTCGAACAGGAACGACACTAGTACATAAATTGAATGAGCATCAATGTGTTATCCACAGGTGTTTGTCAGCTGAACTATCTGGGGGTTATGGTCAACGATAAACAACACAAGGTGAATCGCTCCCCCTCGACCTCCGACATAATCTGTGTACATTTTTACAGAAATCTGTTTACCTCTTTATTTCGCATCCTAATTCATTCCATAATTTAGAAGCTTGTTGTGCATGCTGTCACCCAAAGATTCTTGTAATCCGTCAAATATGGGTCGTGTATCATATAATTTTTTTTTATCAAGAATATAATTATTTCCCACCTTTTCATACACCGTCATAAAAATGCTTTCTACGCCCTACACTGATTTACATACCCCTCCTCTACTAGATCTCAATCTATAATATCAAGTGCGGAAACTCCAATGTTAAAGAATTCGCCACGAATTCCTGTACACGGTCTGTGGTAATACATTCTCCACGATATGGCTGGTTTCCAGTATAGAAAGCATTTTTATGACATCTACTGTCATTATGGTGTATGAAAAAGTGGGAAATAATTATATTTTTGGAAAAAAAATTATATAATCACAACAACATAGACGAGGACACCCCCTGCCATCCAAATCACTGTGGTTCAGACACGCCTCACATATCTGACCCAGTTTTCATCAAATTTCAAGATCATTGGAATCTTACTCAAAAACCCATTGGGTGCCCATCTCAAAAATTCGCAGACTTTGTCGCTTGTATAGTATACATGTATAAAATCAGGGCAGAATTGTCAGGAATTATACATGTAACAGCATTTAATTGAGTCAGTTAGGCTGGTTAAAATTAATTTCCTGTTTAGCATAATTTTTTGAAAAAAAAATCTGGAAAGGGAGGGTGGCCCTGAAAAAGACTGTTGAAAGAGCGACATGGGCTTTTAGCGGGATTGAGACCTTTTCTGAAAACCGGTCTGGTACAGTATTATCACTCAGTGATAAAATGTTTTGGAAAATATTTGAACAAATATACCAGTTTGTGTATTTTTAATTTTGGTTTATATTTTAAATGCACACCCAAGCCTGTTTTATCGAATGATGTGATTTGGATGTTTCTATATTGCTTATATCCCAAAGGGTTGACGTATGCATAGAAACAATAAATTGACGGCCTCGGCTATATATATAGGTCGACGATCTGACAATGTCGACATTGGACTCCAAACTATATGCATCACCGGGTGAATGGTGTAAACCAGTTTATTGGGCAGAAAAATCATTTGGTTTGTATCTGGATCTGGTTTAATGTACATTTATTGAGAATTTTACATTTTGTTTTAGCTGGACTTGGGTCTCAAAGACTCGAATATTTCGAGGGGGGGAGGGGATGTTAATTTTTTTCAACCATGCAGCCTTATCACACGAGACAAGAATTTTATCATACCTGGTGACTGTCGGTAAAGTGCTGCAGAATCCTGCCTGTGGGTGGGCTCTGGACTCCCTGGTCTGTGAGTTGCAGCAGCGGAATGCCATGGTCCTCCAGGGTACCCAGGAAAATATCCTTGTGGCGGAGGCATTCCTGGTGGAGGGAACACTGATTGTGGAGGGGGCATTACTTGTTCTGGGTGAATTCCAGGCAAAGCATACATGTAGTGTTCTCCAGGAGCCATCATTCCTGAACTTCCTGGCTGCTCTACCCTGTATGATGGACTATTACTTTCGCCAACAGTTAGCTGAGCGTGGGCTCGGCATTCCAGTCTTGCCCATTCCTCGTTGAACCAGTCTTTGCAGTGACCATGAGGAATTTTACTGTACAATACACGGGCAAGATTTTGCCCCGGACTTGACCACAAAGCCCACACAAATTCAACAAAGGTTCGAGAATATAACCTTTTCAGAACAAGGAGGAGTTCTCTCGCTCCTGCTTCTTCCCCTTCATTTTTGTGTAATGCCCTGATCTTTTGTTTATCAGTTTTTGGCATACTTTCTATAGGGTCAATTATATCAACTGCATTAATTCCCTTCCTTAGTGCAACAAAGTTCTTCGTAATTATTTCTTCGTGAAAATGGTTCACTTCATAAGCCATATCTCATATATTAATTGTTATCTATGTATACAAAAAAGGATGAAAATTCAACTCGAGATTGCCAGTTTAGGCATCTTTCAATTTACCAAATAATGCACATGCATCTACATGCACACACTTGCTGCATCTTGGAAGACTGATTGTACAGCACTTTAAACATTTATATGAAAGTTTGCAGCACTGTTGCCAATGGAAACCAGAGTTGACAAAACAAACAATGTAAGTGAGCTTGGCTTCTCTATACGAATATGTGACTGGTTCATCGTATCAGCATGCCAGTGATTTTTTTGTTAAAGACATATAATTCAACAGGCTATGTGACCCATGTATATTCACACCAAGGAATGCAGGAAACTTGCGCGTGAGTTCCAGATGCCAGATCTTCAGGCCATTTCACCGTTCGTTTAACCAAACTTCTACTAGCTAGGTCTCCGTCATATAAGATTATATGCTGTATAAGGGCACTGGTACATGTATAAAGCTGTCAGGAATGTCTCTTATAAAGCTGCTTGCACGGTTCCTGAAAAAAATAGTTAAAAGGGAGATGAAATAAGTTCAACACAGAATGTGATACAAGTACATGTATAGGCCCATTCCACAGGAAGTGGTCCAAACAAGCCAAATTTTTAAAATGTTAATGTGGACAAAATTTGTGATTTTATTGTAGCAAATAGATCCAGATTACTTGTTGGGACAGTAGTTTGCATTTTCTAGTACACACCTGTCTGATAATTACAGGTGAAGTCAACTATTTTTTTTCTCATTTTCTTGTGACAAAACACACCTAAAGAGTTAATGGACTCATTTTTGCTAAGTTATGTTGGTTTTCAAGTGAAACTCCAAAATATCATTGGATAACACATTGTCTTCTTAATAATAATGACCGTTTCTCGTTGAAATAAAATTTTAAAGGTGTTAACAACTAGAATTTACTGTCTAGCAGGTGGCGTAACACACGTAATACAAATTCATATAAAAGTTTACAGTAGAGGGCATAAATAACAGGAGCTTAATACTTTTTCATATGCAAAGGTACATTAACTTTGCTGTTGTGATACACATAAAATTTAATTGCTACATTGTCTTTATATTTGATAATTAATTAGTTAATTGCACGTAACACACGTAACGCTACGTGTGTTACATCAAGGCCTTCTTTAGAAAATTTCTGATGACCTGCTGTTTTTCCATAACATATATAAAATGGGAGGTAAAATATGGAAGATGACCTGCTACACCCAACGTTTGGCCTAATTTTAGATATCAGCAGGCCCGCAAATCGAGCCTTAGTTACATGGAATGTTACGTATGTTACATGCTCCTTGATTAAAGACAGAGAGTCTATTTCAACAAGATTTATTTCCAGTGAAATGATTATTAGATTCAAAATATTAGGTTCTGAATCATAAAAAAATATTGGAATAGTCATTTTTCACCAACCACATGAGATCTACTACTGGTAAGATGCATTTTCTAGTACACCTACTGTGTACTGCTAAGAAGGCCCATATCACGTTACGTGTGTTACAATTTGCATGGTGCACCCTAAAAAAAATTGCTCTTAAGAAGTTACAACTTTATTTGGACAAGGTTCCTTGGGGCGCATACTACCAAATTTTTTTCTCGAAGAATGATCATAATTAATTAAATCTTAAATAGGGGAGGGTTAATTGTGTGTTACGTGTGTTACAACAGACAAAATGAGATTTGCTCATATATGTGATTTAAACTCAAAATCATATGAAAGGTTTGAAAGATTTGCCATGTAAATTATACCTTATTCTGTCAATGTGTCAAAAAAATTTAGTCACTTGACTTCTTGATTAAATTTGCTTTGGTAAATTCATACAGTGTAACACACGTAACAAATATTGTAACAGACGTAACGCAAGACTTTCACTTCCACCTCCTCCAATTGTTATTTGTATGGCTCCACACCATGTTGGTATAGAAAAGTGTTTATTCTTCTTGAAAAATAACTACACATTAGATTGAATCATGTGTACAAATCAGACGATTTTGAGTTTAAATCAAGTATATGAATAAATCACGTTTTGTCCGATGTAACACACGTAACGCATAATTAACCCTCCATAATCAAGGTAGAATTAATCGTGATTGTTCTTTGAGAACATTTTTCAGTAGTATGTGCCCTAAGGATCCTTTTCCTAATATAGTTGTAACTCCTTAACAGTCAGGTTTTTTTAAGGGTCAATCAGTGCAGGCAAAAAAGTCTGCAAATTGTAACACACGTAACATTAGCCTCCCCACACTGCATGCTCTGTTTCACAAGCTCACTCCAGTTATACATGTACATTGTACCTCTGCCAAAAATAGCTGAAGAGAACCACTTTGCTATGACCTATAGGGGAAAACCCACTTACACACGGTTCAGTTTGAATCTGACTGAACATCTTCAGTTTAGCACACGAGCGATCTACTTTTCATATGCTCTGCCCATATAAACGGGGAAACTAATCCCGAAATATTCTTTTTAATGCTAGGTCAACAGAAATATTTTATAATGCAGAACTGAAAAGTAATCAAAATGTTCGGCAAACATCAATTATATATATGATTCATTTCCAGCAGTGAGCTGCTTGGGCGGGAATCCTGTCCAAAAATCTGACTGCAGTACATGTAGCTGGAGTATTATTATGCCTCATTGAGGGAGTTGGTGAAGCAGTTTTGTAGTCGTTTCAGACATGTCAGATGCAAAAATGGTTGACGTATCTCTGTAACACTTGTGCCTATTACATCTTGCTAAACATGCTTAACATTTTACGATAAAATCTACACAGGCCAAGTTGACAAGCGCAGGTGTTTATTTGCGAGATTCTATTTTACAAGGCAGTGAGGAAAGGATCGTCTGCCTCCATACAATCGAACAAACAAATAAATTACAAGATGGAATTTCTATCAAGTTAAACTGTTGATCAACAAATTGACCCAAACAGACCTATATCAATGTATGTTTCAATCACAGTGTGTCTCAGGTGGCAGAATCACTCTACCACATACACTCGTCCATTGATATTGAGCGGGGGGTGGGGGGGGGCTCATTACCGATTCACGATTCAACAAATATGGTGCTGTGGGGAGAAGTACGTAGCCAAATTTTACTATACATGTAATTTGCAACTTGTTGTAATACTTATTTATTGATGATCATTTCAAGTACTGTAGTGCTATAGAAAAGAAATAAAGTTTTCCATACATGTAGGTATGTTCAGTGGTTGTTTGAAATACTGACAGTTCCATAGCCGAGGGGACACCCAATAGGGAATATGCAGCCAGTATTTCGGGCTACGTAACATTATGCAAGCATAAGTCAAGCGAACCCCCACTCCCAACCTTGTTTTAGTGGGGACTTAGCAAAAGGGAGTTGTTTAAATGCTTCAATGCCCTATCCCCATGGGCAATATGTTGAAGTGAATATACCCAAATAAACCTCAACCAAATACAATTAATGTTCCATTCTTAGGGAAAGCAAATATTTACCGAACCACAACATAAACCTTACCGGAATTCCCAAGTAGCAAAATATTTATATGAATTCCCACCTAAAACGTCGATCAATTTGATCAATTTGCCTTGGTACGGGGCTGAAAACGTGTGAAAGCCCCACCAACTCCCTGGGCCATAACCTTGTTTTGAATCTCCAGGTAATTTCCTACTATAGGACTACCCTGAGCGAGGTTGGATGGTGGGTAGCCCCAACTGGGACCTAATGATACTGTCATTAGGTCCCACGTACTTCCTAGCCACCATCGTAATGTAGAAGCCCGAATCGTATAAACAATGATTTAGTTGCTCCTTACCATGCATTTTCCGATAAAACGTATCATGAACTAGTCCGAATAGTCCGAACGGCCATCATCTGTTGTCTTTTTGAGTGGGTTTCACCGCCTTTTGTACCAGTCTCCGCTTGAATATATCATCAGCTCCGCCATGTTTGTTTTCACGCTGGAGTGTCGACTGCGCAAAACGCGGTGCATGGCCTCAGTAAAAACCGGAAGTGCACACGCCAACACCACAAACGTGGTCGTAAGCTAGGCAGACAAATTTTTACTGAAGAATTCATTCATTCAAATTCATTCATTCACTGTCGGAAGCAATAATCGGACGACCGCGTTTGTGGTGTTGGCGTGTGCACTTCCGATTTTTACTGAGGCCACCGTTTTGCGCAGTCGACACTCCAGCGTGAAAACAAACATGGCAGAGCTGATCATATATTCAAGCGGGGACTGGTACAAAAGGCGGCGAAACCCACTCAAAAAGACAACAGATGATGGCCGTTCGGACGATTCGGACTAGTTCATGATACGTTTTATCGGAAAATGCATGGTAAGGAGCAACTAAATCATTGTTTATACGATTCGGGCTTCTACATTACGATGGTGGCTAGCATGTACGTGGGACCTAATGACAGTATCATTAGGTCCCAGTTGGGGCTAGGCTGTGGGGGGGAGGCTGACATATTTTCGTTTGACTGGAACATGATTAAAATTATCCTTTTATAAAGTTTTTCACATTTACCACGTTTAATTGGGCTTTCTTTTGAAACAAGATGGAAATGTTTTACGGTTTTACAAATCGACTTTAAATAAAGTTTCTTATCTTATCTTATCTGTATCTAATGACAAGTCATTGGATCACTTACCAGATAGTGACGGACAGGAGAGCCAGCACGACGTTTCACATTTTTCGGCTGATGAGTTGTTGTTGTTGTTATGAGAGATGTCCAGTTGCGTTTTGATGCCGATTGTCTGTTCTTTCCATATCACGGAAGTGCAATCAATGAAGTTGTTGGTACATTACTTGGGTTGCGAAAAGACTAGTAAACTTGTATTATGCCGTCATCCAAAGGTCATTTCATGACATAATTTGATGAACTACCGGTACTCGAGAAAAATGGATGCAAACCAGAAACCAGGAGAAGGGAAATCCCCATTCGCTTTCACTTTCGTTAAATGAGTTCGCTCCCTTGATGTGCAGAAATCACATTTAATCGGCGACAACTCTTACGGTACTGCACAGAAATACGTACGCCTGTCTGGAACGAAACTGATAAGCTGGAATAAGATGTCAGACTTTGTTGATGAAAATGGAATTTCTTTCACAGATTTAGTAACAAATACAATTTATAATTAAATTATGATAATTAAAATTTACTTTTTTATTTACTTGTTTCTTCTCATATTATTATTGATTTGTTCGATGCTGGTAATTACAAATCGTAGAGTATAGTACAAAAAGCCCAGCAGAAGGCAATTAGTGGTCAGGTATTATTAATCTTTATTTAGACGGACGAAATGATCATCAGACAAGGTCTTGTTGAAAAACAATGTTATTGGGGAGAGAACATTCAATGTTCCATTTGTTGATGGGGCAAGTCACGTCCTTCCCAAAGTTTGTTGCATTTTTTCTGCCATATCCTCAAGATGAGGGACATTCCTATCAAACTGTTTTCTTTGTGGCCCGTGCTTTTTTTTTTCTGTCTTGTTTTCTCGTTCATAATTTTCAGTTAGTTGTATTCAGACAGCCTATTATATTAGATTATACGAGCCTGAAAGCTGCTAAAAGAATGGGCGGCGGGGTCTTTGTTTGATATATATACCGGTATGGTAGGGTTTTTGATTTTGCAAGAGAGATAGAATTTAATGTAATGTCACACTCAGCAATATTTCAGCTATATATTGATGAACAACACGAATCTCTATCTAAAGATAAACCATCTAACAAAAAAATTACATCACAAATCAATCATAACTATTAAATCTCTCGGGAGACTTCTACGAAATGCCTGCCGTTTTCTCTGAATGCAACTTATGTGGCATTGAATCACAACCTTAAAATTGAGACCGGACGACACCGTAAACCCACCATACCACTGGACCAATGTCTGTGTCTGTTCTATAAAGGATAAGGCACATTTTCTACTACGCTGTTCCCATTATAGTCCTTAGACAAAGTTTACTTCTAGACCTCAGTTATGTGTATCAACAGTATCGAATGACTTCTCACCTCTGTGAAACACAATCTGTTCATATGTGTATCAGTGTTTCCAACTACGAAAGGAACCCCTTCGTTTTAAGTTTGAACAGTATTTCCGGCATTATATCAGGCCTCTCATTTTGAGGCGAGTGATTGTATCCTTTAACCTTAATCACTCTCCTCAAAATGAGAGGCCTGTTATATACCGATTTGTACGATTTGCCGAGATTGTTTGTGAGTTCGTATTGTATTGAGCATTTTTGTTGTTGCACAGCCCATATTGGGTGAATGCAAATAAACTTGAACTTTGGGGACCACAACCCCATCATCCCCAAACCACATGGGGCCTATATAAGGTCAGTCAAGGTCTTAACCAAAAGCAAATAATGCAATGTAAAGATTTCAGTAATCAGAGATTTGCTAGGATGTATTCTCTTAATCAGAGCAGCAACTGACATCTCAAAGTTGTTACTAGTTACAACATGGGGGCAAAAGAAGAATTAGTCATGTGTGAGAGTACTGGTACTGGAAATCTGGTCATTCAAGTGATATACCGTGCAATCATCTCATTGCGAGTCTGGACCATATGATAGGGCAATGTTTATGAATGAGAAATTATTGAATGACCGATAAGGGCCATAACTCCGTGAATTTATGAGCTTCAATATCTCGATGAAATAGATGAAGGTTGGTCAACTAGACCAGTTGCATATATACTGTAATGTAAATTTGAAGAGCCGAGCCATGAACCCTTAAGATACTGCAATAACAAGAATTTGACCTTGAAAAAATAGGCCAAGGTCAATCAAATTGGAAAGGCTTCTAGCCAATCATCAGTTGCATATGTAGTGTGAATTTGGAAAGCCTAGATGTAATCCTTCAAAAGTTATCACCAATGCTCAAATTTGACCTAGATAAAATAGGTCAAGGTCAGTCATCTTCATCTGACATATCGCCAGTTGCCTAGGTTCTATGAATTTAGAAAGCTTGGGTGTAAACCTTTAAGAGATATTCTGTTAACAAGAAAGATGGACAGACGGATGGATGGATGGATGGATGGATGGACGGACGGACGGACGGACCAACCAAGCAGACTACCTTCACAATCCACATCGAGTTTGGACTGTTTGAACAATTTTCATTGATTTACTTAATTTTCAATGACAGTGACCTTGACCTTTTGACCACAAAATGAATAGGGGTTCTCTTGGGCCCACAAACACAGACAAATTCTATATTCCTCGACCAGCGTCTGGTGGGGAATGAAAACGGTGCAATTCGGTACAGAGAATATCAAACACATGAAGTAACATTTGTTCTTGTTTTATTCCGTTACAGACTGACTGGGACTCAAATGGCGAAATGAACATCATGAATATATAATGACCCACATGTAGTACAAAACTGAACAGGATATATGACGATCTGGTTGTACGAAATTGAACATTTATCATTACAGAGACAGAAAGTGGAGAACGAACAACCAGTTTTGTATCAACGTCATTCCTCTAATTTGCAACACTTGATACCGTCGATATTCACTTTTTGTATCCACATTAGTCATTTCTCTCGGTGTACATGAATCTACGTTCACTTTCAATATTTCTAATGATTTGAAAAATAAATTATGTATCTAACAAGATAAATTAAAGCCTGGTTTGGCGTGAACTCTTGCCTTCAGAGGGATGACTCGATCAAATGTGAAAAGAAACACTGCAGGGAATAGATAAGAAATTGTGAAAAAAAAAATGTGTTACATCATATAAGAATGACCCCATTGATATACCGATAAAGCATAAATAATGGACTAAGACTACTTTCTCTAGCAAATTGTATATCGGAAATCTTTGTAACGTAAGCGGACATTTTGGCAACATGGTCCTGGGGTACATCATGAGAAAACCAACAGAGAAGTGATGAACCAATTTTCATGTCGAATCTTGTCAGCATTAGACTACAACAACGACCTTTCTTTCTTCATCCAGCAGGATGGTCCTATTCAAGAATTGCCATTACGGATAACGTCCAATACAAATAAATAATTTACATTTTCTTTTTGTGGTATTTTTCCAAACTCTCGTTACATTTTATCACTATCCCTCCAGGTTTCTTCACAGAAGTAAACTTGCCAAAATCAAATTAAGTTTCATAAATAAAACACTACCTAATGAGTGACACTTGCTTTGATTAATGGATAAAATTAATGAAGACCATAATGGAGCCATACCCTCTCCCGTTGTTTCGTAGAGCAGAAATTGCATTTAGGTGATTACCTGCAACTGGTTGCAGTATTTATGGTCTCATTTGGGAAAGAAAAGGACCTCTTGCATCATTATATGAATGCGCCCCTCTATAGGAGCACTGATATTGGTTGACAATTTTTGAATTGCAGAATTTCCTCAAACCTGAATGGACGAGTGAGTGAATATGATTTAACGTCGCTTTCAACTATATTTCAGTCATATCACAACATTGGGTCCTATTCCTTTTCACACCCGGGAACCCCACGGGTGCCTCAGTTAGTCACCTCTTACGACAAGCTGTCGGAGCTGAGGCCTATTCTTACCATGACCTGCGGTGTGCACGACAACATCCCAGGTCAATCCCCGGAAGCCCCATGGGGCCCTGAATGGAGAAATAGGCTGTTCGGTCATTCTGTAAAAATTAGGTTTCATGACATATAAGCAGGCAAAATATGCACTTAGCAGCCTATTTAGCCAATTATTAGAGATTTTTCATCGCCATACTTATCAGAACACCAAACTGGAGAACTAGCATATGTCATTCAAGAAACTCATGCCCTAATTGCAAGAAGCTCCCTTGAAGAACTCCCATGCATGTCATCAGAATGACAGAGCCTATTGTTTATACAAGTTGGAGCGATTTCTGCTTTTAGAAAATTTCCAACAAACAAGTACACCTGTAAATGGGCAGATTTATATAATGATGCAAGAGGTCCTTTGTGTACATGTGAACATGCGTATTCCACACAGGTCATAATAAAACAGTCAACTATCTGACTAGGGTGATTCGCCGAGAGTGAATCACCTTGGAATTTCCTACGAGACCCAGTTTGAGTCAACACTAATATATATATATATATACATTTAGCTACAAAAAAACGATAATTTCCCCTCTGTACAAAAAGAAATATAATACGCACTTTTTAAGTCTGTACAAGAATGATTCAACATACATCACACAAATTTGTACAAATGTACAGGCGCTTCGATTTGTGCCCTGACAAAACAAAAGCACAAATATGATAAACAATCTATAAGTCAATCACCCTATTTACATTTGATCACCCCAAGATTTTGCTTCAAATTTTGACGAGTCCTCATCTGAATAAAGGAGCTGGCACGGTTTAGTGAGATTTTCGCCCCGCATGAGATGCAATTGAATATCACGTACGAAAGGAATTTTTTCAGTTCGCTTCGAGTGAGTGAAAATGATTTAACGTCGATTTCGACTAGATTTCAGACCTATCCCAACATTTGGGTCCTATTCCTCTTCACAACCGGGAATATCCTTTTCATTTTTTACACCCAGGAACCCCACGGGTTCTGAGCTGCCTTCGCAGGTTTACAGAGAGTAAAAGATGCTGTTTTCACCTCGAAATTGGTGATTTTTCACAAGTACTCTACTTCAAGATAGCTGTTCATATTCAAGACCTTGGGCCTGCCAAATACTCCGACCATATGACAAGATACTATACTTTAAGCTAACTGAATAATTTCATTCATACAGGACATTTCATCTTGGCACTCCAAATCACACCCCATGGGGGTCAAAATCTTACTAAATCGTACCAGGTCCTTTGACAACTTCCTAAACTTTCGGCTCTAATCAATGTGACCACCCCGATATTTTGGGGTGAGAAAATGCACCGGAATGGAGATTGAATTATATAGGTTTACCGTACAAGCAATATTTTTAAAACAATGAGCAAATGAATGTGCACGGAAAATGATGCAAACAGGAAGCTGAATTGCAATGAAGAAAAAATATTTATAAATATACCACTCAGTCAGCTGATTGTACTTGATGAACAAACCACTGATGTCAATTGACTTTACTTGATACCACTTGGTCAATTGACTGTATTATATAAACTTACCACAGTAGGTTAATTGACTGTACTTCATACCACTTATGTCTATTGAATGCACTTAGTATAATTGATCATACCAGCTAAGTGGTATCACCTAAGCATACATGATAAATATACCAGGTAGGTCAATTGACTGTAATTGATAAACATACCAGGTAGGTCAACTGACTGTAATTGATAAACAGGCCAAGTAGGTCAATTGACTGTAATTGATAAACATACCAAGTAGGTCAACTGACTGTACTTGATAAACATACCAAGTAGGTCAACTGACTAAACTTGATAAACATACCAAGTAGGTCAACTGACTGTACTTGATAAACATACCAAGTAGGTCAACTGACTAAACTTGATAAACATACTAAGTAGGTCAACTGACTGACTTGATAAACATACCAGGTAGGTCAATTGACTGTAATTGATAAACATACCAAGTAGGTCAACTGACTGTACTTGATAAACATACCAGGTAGGTCAATTGACTAATTGATAAACATACCAAGTAGGTCAACTGACTGTACTTGATAAACATACCAAGTAGTTCAACTGACTGTACTTGATAAACATACCAAGTAGGTCAACTGACTGTACTTGATAAACATACCAGGTAGGTCAACTGACTGTACTTGATAAACATACCAGGTAGGTCAATTGACTGTAATTGATAAACATACCAGGTAGGTCAACTGACTGTACTTGATAAACATACCAGGTAGATCAACTGACTGAACTTGATAAACATACCAGGTAGGTCAATTGACTGTAATTGATAAACATACCAAGTAGGTCAACTGACTGAACTTGATAAACATACCAAGTAGGTCAACTGACTGTACTTGATAAACATACCAAGTAGGTCAACTGACTGTACTTGATAAACATACCAAGTAGGTCAACTGACTGTACTTGATAAACATACCAGGTAGGTCAATTGACTGTAATTGATAAACATACCAAGTAAGTCAACTGACTGTACTTGATAAACATACCAAGTAGGTCAACTGACTAAACTTGATAAACATACCAAGTAGGTCAACTGACTGTACTTGATAAACATACCAAGTAGGTCAACTGACTAAACTTGATAAACATACTAAGTAGGTCAACTGACTGAACTTGATAAACATACCAAGTAGGTCAACTGACTAAACTTGATAAACATACCAAGTAGGTCAATGGACTATAATCGAGAAACATACGAAGTAGGTCAACTGACTGTACTTGATAACCATACCAAGTAGGTCAACTGACTGTACTTGATAAACATACTAAGTAGGTCAACTGACTGTACTTGATAAACATACCAAGTAGGTCAACTGACTGTACTTGATAAACATACCAAGTAGGTCAACCGACTGTACTTGATAAACATACCAAGTAGGTCAACTGACTGTACTTGATAAACCTACCAAGTAGGTCAACTGACTGTACTTGATAAACATACCAAGTAGGTCAACCGACTGTACTTGATAAACATACCAAGTAGGTCAACTGACTGTACTTGATAAACCTACCAAGTAGGTCAACTGACTGTACTTGATAAACATACCAAGTAGGTCAACTGACTGTAATTGATAAACATACCAGGTAGGTCAATTGACTGTAATTGATAAACATACCAAGTAGGTCAACTGACTGTACTTGATAAACATACCAAGTAGGTCAACTGACTAAAGTTGATAAACATACCAAGTAGGTCAACTGACTGTACTTGATAAACATACCAAGTAGGTCAACTGACTAAACTTGATAAACATACTAAGTAGGTCAACTGACTGACTTGATAAACATACCAAGTAGATCAACTGACAACTTGATAAACATACTAAGTAGGTCAACTGACTGTACTTGATAAACATACCAAGTAGGTCAACTGACTGTACTTGATAAACATACCAAGTAGGTCAACTGACTGTACTTGATAAACATACCAAGTAGGTCAACTGACTGTACTTGATAAACATACCAAGTAGGTCAACTGACTGTACTTGATAAACATACCAAGTAGGTCAACTGACTGTACTTGATAAACATACCAAGTAGGTCAACTGACTGTACTTGATAAAGATACCAAGTAGGTCAACTGACTGTACTTGATAAACATACCAAGTAGATCAACTGACTGAACTTGATAAACATACTAAGTAGGTCAAATGACTGTACTTGATAAACAGGCCAAGTAGGTCAACTGACTGTACTTGATAAACATACCAAATAGGTCAACTGACTGTACTTGATAAACATACCAAGTAGGTCAACTGACTGTACTTGATAAACATACCAAGTAGGTCAACTGACTGTACTTGATAAACATACCAAGTAGGTCAACTGACTACTTGATAAACATACCAAGTAGGTCAACTGACTGTACTTGATAAACATACCAAGTAGGTCAACTGACTGTACTTGATAAACATACCAAGTAGGTCAACTGACTGTACTTGATAAACATACCAAGTAGGTCAACTGACTGTACTTGATAAACATACCAAGTAGGTCAACTGACTGTACTTGATAAACATACCAAGTAGGTCAACTGACTACTTGATAAACATACCAATTAGGTTAACTGACTGTATTTGGTCAATATACCAGGTATGTCAATTGACCGTACTTGATAAACATACGAAGTAGATCATGTGACTGTATACTTGATAAACATATCAAGAACATCAATTGACAAGAGGACAGTCCCGATGGCTTTAAAGATACTGAAAATCCAAACAACTTTGAAGATGTTATTGTCTCCGAGTTCTACAGGCATTTGCGAATAGAGAATAAAGCGTCTGAGACTAAAATAATACAGCAAAGTCAATGTTAAGAAATGCTTTGAATCATTGCCTAACCTCAGCGTTACGTCACATGGTCAATAATGTCGTTTTGCGCCTTTTTGCAGTTAGAGAGTTCCATCTCGGGACTGTCCTACTGAATGCACTTGGTAAATATACCATACAGGTCCTTGATAAAAATACCACTTTGGGCAAATTGCATTTGAAGTCCTCAAGCAGACCAACGCTCTGGATTAAAAACTCCAAACCAGTTTCGACTGGCAAGAGGGCAGCCATCTTCATTTTATCAAGCCAATTTCTACGTTCCCACTTCGAACCTGCCTTGATTTATCTGACCACCTTCAGTGTTCAAAATCGAGTTGTAAATTTCACCTACGAACGAGACGAACCAATCAGAACCTACACACCGACTGTGAGTAGAGTGACATCCTCCTCAATTAGCGGCGTCATTCCTCCTAAAATATGGTACTTGTGTTGGCCCAATCTATAGGTCAGCCAATCAATAACGTTCTCCTATGACAGATTTCAAAATTCAAATGGTTTTGAGGTCAGTGACGTCTATGTCTATGTATAAGTTCTTTGAACATTGAATGGGGCCAGATATATCAAGGGAAGTTCAAAGTGAGAACATAGAAATTGGCTTGATAGAATGAAGATGGAAGGCAGCAAAAAGACCAATACACAAGATAAAGGGGAATTAATCGGTTAACTACATAATTAAGCTACGAGTAAGGAGTACTTATAAAATCACAGCTAGCCACTTTGTATACACGTTATATATAAAGACACGGAATCTCAATTCTACACCATTTACAAAGTTCAAACATATAGTCGTAGACTCATTAAAGACTTAATTAAAACATTTACAATAATGACTGTACACGATGCTTGCTCAGCATTTAATATCATTCATTTAAGACATTATAACCTATTAATTCACAAAGCTAGCAATGTATATTGTACAATTCATTGGATGATATTCCGAACCTATTTTGACCAATGAAATTGCTCGAAATAATCTATTCACATGCACATTTTGAATTGAATTGAACTGAATGGGGCAATTAATGTTTGAAAATCGATTCTCAACAACTGACAAAATTTTGAAGTTAGTCAAATTCTTTAAAGAAGAAGTGTCCTCCACGTCATTTTTCTTCGGGAGTTTGCACTAAAAAATGCTTCTTGAAAGGAGGTGTTCCACGGAAATTATCCATTCAGTGTGATAATTTGGGAAGTGTTTTCATGCAGTTCACGCAGAATGACTGTAGGGCACCACCATATTTGTACACGATAGCGAGGTTCTATGGGCAGGGACATCATTCTTGTTCCATGCGACGTACCAGAGCCAGAGCGTCATTACTAGCATCACATGGCTTCACCTAAGGCTGAAGTTATTTCCACTCAACTCAAGACGTAATTCTCCCTCAGCAGTAATGTAACTTTACCTCAACTTCGACGCTTAAACTAATAGCCGTGCCCTACAGTTGGTTACTGCAAAATAAAATGCTATCTCGGGCATGAAATCGATTATTCCCGTAAAATAGGTCAATTCAAAAAGAAATTATCACGGATATTTACAACGGAAAAAAAGGTTCAGGTGAGTTCTTCTTCAAATGTTGACAATGGAGTACACTAGGAGAAGCGATGGAGAAAGAAGATTTCAAAGTTCACCAAACAATCATTCAGCGAACCAACAAGCCTGTGACAAAATAAAATCTGACCAAAAATGTGTGGCTATAGTGTCCATTGTCTAAGCGAGAAATATGAAATGAAACTGACCTCCATGGAATATACAGACATATTGGTTACCACAGTGAGAAAATGTTATCATAGTTCATGACACTATTTGTTACCAAGGTAGCCATATAGTTCCCATAGTGATGATATTCGTTACCATGGTAACCAAAACACTTACTATGATAACCATACTTGTTACCATGTTAAAAATTTCTTACCATCAATCAAATTTGTTACCACAGTTATCATAGTTCATTACCATAAAGACCATGATATAACCCTCTGTTACCATGACAACATGAAGAAACCTTATATATATATATACTTTGGGTCTATTGCTCGAGTTTAACTATGGTCCAAAGTCCAAAATTGTGAAAATGAGTGATACAAATGGGGCACTGATGACATGAACCGGTTTAAACATGTTTAAAGAGGATGAACTATTCTAAAAAGTTTGTGAACCCTGAAGATCTAATCTAGGCACATATATGTATTATCTACATCAATTTCATGTAGATGTTTTCATTCCCTGCCAATCATGCAATTTAGGTACTTAAGGCCCAACTAAGATGTCATCATTTCTACTCAAGTCTCCGACATATCCAACGTTAAATCACTACCAGGCGAGATTATACATATCTACATAACCTTGTTTTCAATCCACACTGGAGTTCAAATCTCAATCTGACTGGTCACAAAAGTGAAGTTAATCCTTTAGCGATAGCACTGGCAGGAGCATTGACCCATGGCTCCCAATGGTTCGGTCTCTTCCTATCCTTCCTATCTCCTCAGCCTAGGAAATAATTTAAATAAATAACTGGATTATTTTCCATGAAGTTGCCAAACGTATCATAATTGTAAGCATAGTGGTCCTCCCATGGAATATGATATTTTCATCCATATTTACCAGATTTACACCAGTTATGAATATCGGTAGTTAAAAAATCTGCCCCATGCTGAAGAGATAGGAAAGCGAGTAGAAGAATGAACCGCTGGGAGCCACAGGTCAATGCCCCTGCTGGTGCCATTGGCGTAGATCTATCAACTTCAATTTTGTGCAAGTCCAGTATTGGTTTCATGGAAATCTCCCTTATAAGAAAATACTGGAGTGGGAACTGTTTTGATTCGTTGATCACATTTGACAAGTTCATGGTTTTGAATACATGTGCTAGCTGCTTTGTGTGACAAAGAAGCAAACCTGGTACCAATGTAGTAAAACTGGTACCACAACAATACTGGTACCAACAGGAAGTAATAGTGCTACCAGTAGACAGCAATATTGGTATCAACACATAGCAACATCAGTATATCTACCAGCACCAAAAGGCAGTAACACCTGAAACATGCAGAAATAGATTCTACAGCAATTTACTGTTACCAACGTTCTGCTAATTTAAATGGGGGTCAACATACTGCATTTAAGGTACCAATCCTCAATGATGCCAGTATTGGTAACGAAGTGCAGCAATAACAACCACTACCGACCCCCTGTAATGTAGCAATACTAAACCACTACCATCATGTAGGCTATATAATATTGGTACCAACCCTGCAGCAATAACGGTACCACATTCATCGCACATGGGGGATATAATTGTTAATTTGAATATTGCCAGGAATCTCCATCACAACGGTAAGAACCCATTTGATAAATGACACAGGAAAAAGGATATTTCCTTGGGTACTTTGAAATGGAAAATTTTACAGTATTTCCAATTTATTTTTTTACATGATATTTTGGGGATGGAGGGAGTATTTTTTTTCTTTTCTTTTTCAGGCTATATACATAAAACTGATCATTAAAATACTCTAAAATTTCCATTCCAAATTATCCAAACAAAGAAGGGGGAAGGAGTTTGGTTTAACGTCACTCTCAAGAATATTACGCTCAAATGGTGACAGCCACTTCGAATAGTGGAAGAAGCCAGAGTACCCGAACTGGCAAACTTTCACACATGCACCAGTTGGGCTGGAACCCATGCCAGTTCAGCAGTGTGAGGCTAGTGATCACCAGTGAAGCACCTTAGACCACTCGGCCACCAAGGGTCCCCCAAACAAAGATTGGTTTCCCTGTGACGTATGCTATGCGGTCAAAAGATGATCGTTTGATCAGTCAATGACACCCGACCAGAACAGATGAAGTGAGTTTATCAAAAAGAAATCACCTCCATGTAGCGCCTATAACCAGACATGCAGAGCAATGGCCAACCAGATGCCTGCACTTTGACTAGAATATAGGCAGGGGATTCAGAATTTCACCTTGTCGATGTCGATTAAATATCTGCATCGAAAATGCTCCAGGGATTCATGTTACAAGATGACAAAACATTTGGAATTTCAGTTGTATGGTCCAAGGTAATTACCACATGTGACAACATCGTATAGAGCGAGTGTTTGACGACGACTACATAAATCCGACCATGACTGCTAAACATGTACATGTAGCTTTTATACATGAATATCCTTGAACAATATATACACAAATATTGGTTTCAATACACGATATATGAGTTACAATCTGTCTTGCAATTCGAGGGAACGCGATTTTCAACAATAATTCAAGTCAATTTTTCTTACAGCAGTGAAATTCCATATAGTATCTCAATGTAATTCAGTTGCTTTTGTTCTTAAATTTCAAGGAAATCTATTCAGAATCAAAGAATATCTTCAATACCTTGCATGTATTGTTATTTTCAAAGTACACTTGCAATGTTGTAGCATTGGGACTGGTCTTTGACGTCTTAATTCAATATGCAAAATTGTCAAGTCTAAATTTGTTTTTGTGAATTCGCCCAACATTCTGGTTGGATTTTCATTAAATTCCAGGATAAAATGCAAAAATAATGTTCAGATGATCTGCAAAATTTCACTACTCTTGAGAAGAATTGGTTTCTGATATATTGCCGAAAATCACGTCCCCTCGAAAAGTGAGGCAGACGGTAGTAACGAACTTCGTACGCCTGGAATGAGGGTGGTGGAGGAATCTACTTAAGCTACAAAACATTTTTATCTGTGCTTCAAAATTTGGGAGTGAGCCGTGGTGCCTAACATTGAGTAATTCACATAGCTCGATACATGTAAAATGAGTCAGGATGGTGGGGTTGGGAGCATCGTGACCTCTTTTCTAGTGACATTTAAATGGACAGGTGACAACAATATGGTGCAGACCAGATTTCCTTGACCCTAAACACAATGTTACAAAAGAAAATTTTGACTTACTGGTCTCTTATGATGGAATGTGACCTATAAAACCCCAAAATCCCGAACTAAAAGTATTATAAACACATCTTCCAAAACGGGGAATGCTGTCCAAAAACATGTTTGACTGTAGTCTAAAGTTTTCAGGCAGGAAAAATAAAGCGAAAATCCCCATGGAATTTTTGAATGATGAGAATGCCATGTTCACCATATATTTTTGCCATAGTAGCCATATTTCTTACTATAGTCAGCATATTTGTTGCCATAATATCCCTATTTGGCCCATGGTTGTTACCATAGTAACTTTATCCATTACCATGGTAGGCTAGCCATATTTGTTACCATGGTTATGGCAGTTTGTTGCCATAGTAACCCTATTTGGCCCATGGTTGCTACCATAGTAACTATATTCATTACCATGGTAGCCATATTTGATACCATAGTTTGTTACCATACTGACCATATATATACTGTAATATTGCAAACGTAGTGAGAACCAAAGCTGCATCAATAAAAAAAAAACCATTTTCAAGAGAATAAATCATGTTGATGAATAAATATGGTGCTTTCACCGTGTATATCGTAAAATCAGGCACCGTGATAATAAAAAATCCTGACGTGTGGTAAGTAAAACCAAAGCTTGTATACTTTCTTCAATTATAGGTGTGTCAGCTTGAACACCGATTTTCCCGCATCCGGATTGAATTAAACATGCTTAAGGTCATCCCTTATCATTTTATTGAAAAATTACCGGTGATCTGTTAACCGTAAATGCAATATAATTGGTGACCATTATTATATAACAAAATAACCCCTATAGTGTACTGAATGCAAATACCATGATACCTCTTTGTCAGCAGGGGTCGATAAAGACAAAATACACACTGTTGAAATACAGTCCTACAAATTCTATAAAGTCCCTGCTACAATGTACACTATGTTAGATATGAATATTAGATTGGGAAGTACTTAATTTTTTAAATATATTTATTATAATTCTCACAATCAAGCATGTCACGAGGAATGCAAGTCAGTCCGACATGGGGGATATTAAAAAGTAGTACAGAATTTATTACCGGAAAACCAAATTGTATTGATTACGTCGATTGAGAAACTCACTGGACAGAATAAGTTTTACCGGTTTGGTGTTTCTATTCAACCTCCCACTGCACATAGTTGTGGCTCACCGAGTGCTTGGGCTTGCATGAAGCTGTTATTGTCATGCATCTGCTCGTAATTGCCCAACATTACAGGTGGAATCCTACGTTAGAGTGGCATAAGTTTCCCTTGAATGTGACAATATATATTGATATATGAAAAAATCTTTAATATATCTCAATTTTCATATCTAAGATAGTGTACATTGTAGCGGAGTCTCCATTTTATTTTTTTAACTGAATTTCAGCAATGCGTGTGTTTTCATTTTTTACCTCTGCTGACGGTTGTTTAAAAGCTTTGTTTCCGTAATTATATTCTTTATTCCACATTGCTCGTTTAAATAGATATCATACTTGTATTCAGCATGAGGAATGTTTTTGGTATATCATACTAGTTGCCAAATATATTACATCAGAGAGAGCCAGAGAGAGAAGTTAAGGTTTAATGTCGTGTTCAGTTAAGGTTTAATGTCGTGTTCAGTTAAGGTTTAATGTCGTGTTCAGCCACAGTTATCAGACCACCAGTGGGCACAGCCGTAAGGTTAAGTTAAGTCTGGGCAGGACTGTAGTAGGGTTTGCCAAGATGATGGATGAATAAATGTGTATGACCATAATGAAGACTAGAACCCATTTATAAATTCCCCTGCCCCAAAAGGAATCCACTAATCTCATCTGTAACATGTAGTATAACGGATTATCGGCTCATTAAAATTAATAATTTGTTTACCATCACCGCCTCAGCCTTCCATTCTGTCTCTGCCCGATGATTTTTTTTCTTTTTGCAGTGTCCAAGACAACATTTTAGCAAGATGTGCCGACTAGCATGGAATATCCATTACACACACCTTGTCAGAGATCAAAGTTTTAATCAATGATACTAAGGTTGTTCATGCTTCAAAAATTAATTGGAAAACAATCATATATTTATATATCAGCTTGTTTCGACACATTTTTTTTATAGGGTACCCTGAACCCAAATAAAAATAGAAAAACAAAAATAAAAATAAAATCCGCCTGCCCGCCACTTTTTCCTGGCGAATAGGTGATGATAAACGAACCATCAATTTTATTGAGCCTCATATCATCAGGTTGTATACCTCATACTGTCAGATATACCCTCTGATTGCAATGGGGTTTTGTGTATATGGCCCTTGGCCAATCAGCATTATCCGTTACTAAACTATAAGGCTGTTCATACCATTCTCCAGAGAAAATCGCATCCAGCAGAGTATAAAAAATAACACTTTTAAAAAAATGGGCTCTAGACAAATCATGACGAGTGATTCGTGTTCAAGAAGAATATATGCCAGCTCGAGGCGCTGACATGCAATCTTCAAGCATAACACATTTTTTTGATACTAAGTTCTCATCGCATTTATAATAACAATAATATTTAGCAATATAATAACCAAGATATATAGCAATAGCAGCCAACATTTTTGACTGATAAACAATTAAATTAGATGTCCGTTTGATTGATTGCCGTGCTGATCACTCAATGCACTTGGAAATAAAATCGAGGAATCGCCGCCCATACTGGTCCGGTCGAACGGTGGATATCTCCGCCCCCGCGCCGTGTTTGACTGTTTTCGCTGCCTGTGCCGTTCGCTTCTTGACGCCATATTTTGTAAGTATATCGATCATCGCTAGGAAGTAGATCTCCCGTTTTTGGCTTTCTGTAAAAGAAGCGAGGAAATATATAAAGCCACTTGTAGCTACATGTAGGTCACCTGAAAACATTACGGAAAACAGACACGAACATAGCTCAAGAGAAAATTTTGGTCTCAAGAAACATAGATGGTAAAAACTGTAATAATTCAATTACCAGAAGTTAAATTTCCCATTCAAATAGTGTGATTTGCCACAGTTACAAGTATGCCATTCTATCATGACAGGAAGCGCTGCATTAAAAGCTAATATATGAAATTCTTTTCTTTAATCTACCTCTATTTTGTCCTAAATTACTTGTAACTTTTCTTCAGTAATAGCCCAGTAATATCCATCCCAAACTCTGCCGCAACAGCTCTCTCTATGATTGTATGAAATAGGCAGTACGTAGTAGTAGTTCTTTGGGTTTGGAGAAAGCAGAAGAGCTAAAATCACTGAATTCATACTGTGCAATGCAGAATTCCCACTGAGAAGACAAGAAGAGCTGTTTTTCAGTCGTCTGAATATAATTTAAGGGAGTGATTGGGATTAAGCACTCACACTCTTCTTAAGGATGTCCGCTGGTGGTAAATCAAAGTAATTAACTTTCTGAATAATGTTGCATTCATAATTGTGTAATATGAGAAAACAAGAGCCCAAGGGGCTTCAATATACGCCCATATATCTGTAATTACATTGGTCCGAATTTCAAGATTGTTTAATAGCCTTGATTCCAATTGGATGGTAGCTAGCAATCCAGAGAAATGTCTACGATTTTGTGCTTCTGAGAATGTAACAAGTTACATATATACCACATCTTATAATGAATGATAAACTAAAATGGGCTTAACTCTTGGTAACTGGTTGACCTTGAAACAATAACCGAGAGCTCACATATCCCACATTGAAATCCACAATAGTCAAACACAAGAAAATAGTAGTTTTCCTGCAAATGGATTCCTTTCAGGCGAGAGAATTTTTCATGAAGGAAGAAAAATGTGAAGAAAGTGATGAAGTAAACCTTTGTTCTGGAGTTAATAAACCATCTTCACAAGTCCAGGCAAATCCTAAATCCTCGCAGAGGGTTTACCTGGACAGTTTTGTTGATTCGAATGAGTTCTTGAGTCGATGCCTCTATCATACAATGTCGTACATCCCCCACGCTTGTTTTGAATTAGCATGTCGGTATCCCAAGCGTGCTATTTTGCTTTGACTTAGGATGTCTATTTCATCCCTACATCAAAGCAGTTCGGCCCATGATGAAATCCAAACCAGTCACATCTCATACCTCGCAGCGGATTGCCATAATCAGCTGGCTTAGCATGTTCATTGATTGGTTTGATTCAGGGGAAACCCCTTGACCTATTTATATACAGAACTAGTATGGGTAACTAACCAAGCCAATGTATCGATCCTAACAGATCGATTGATACACTGGCTCGCGAGGATGTTAATGAACAGGTTCCCGCGTTAAATTAGTAAATGTATGATTTTTATTTCACAACAGTTTAACTAAATGTAACATGTATCAAATATGGAAGACAACTCCACAGGACAAATATCATATACATGTAGGGGAGACAACTCTGAATATTCCAACCTAACACATATAGTCAGCTATTAAACTTGATTCAGTTTTGGGTGACTGTGACCTTGACCTTTGACAAATTGATCTCAAAGTGAATATGGCTTCTCTTTGACATGCGAGTAAGGTATAGCCAAAGTTTGGTACCAATCCATACCTTGAAACTAGAGATATTGCATGGACAACAAATGTTGAAGTATTAATGGACAGAACACAACATCGCATTACACGACCTCATCTTCGACAAGCATATGAAAATGTGACTTTTAATGATTTCTTGATTTTGGGGTCACAGTGACCTTGACCATGTCCCTCTAATGTATCTACTGGCACAAAAAAAAGTTATTTTCAGTGATTTCCTGATTTTGGGGTCACACTGACCTTGACCTTAACTTGACCTAAATTTTGGTACACGATACATCGTCTTCCCTCAATGTATCAATGGATACAAAAAATCATGATTTTTAACAATTTCATGAGTGACCTTTGACCTTGACCTACATTTTGGTATGTGACACATCGTGTCCCCTAATGTATCTACTGACACACAAAAAAAGTTATTTTTAATATTTTTCTGATTTTGGGGTAAAAAAATCATGACTTATCAACTTCATGATTTTGGGGGTCACAGTGACCTCGACCTTCGGCCTTGACCTACTTTTTGGTACGTGACGCCTCATGTCCCCCTAATGTATCTACTGACACAAAAAAAGTAATTTTAAAGATTTAAGATTCTGGGGTCACAGTGACATAGACTATTGAACTTGACCTAAATTTTTGTACATGAGGAATCGTCTCTCCTTAATATATCAATGGATACAAAAAATCATGATTTTAACAATTTCATGAGTGACCTTGACCTTTGACCTTGACCTACATTTTGGTATGTGACACATCGTGTCCCCCTAATGTATCTACTGACACAAAAGAAGGTTATTTTTAATATTTTTTCTGATTTTGGGGTCACTGACCTTTGACCTTCGACCTTGACCTAATTTTTGGTATGTAACAATTCATTTCCCCCTATTGAATCCACTCACAAACAAATTCGAAATTTTTAATGATTTCCTAATTTTTCGGTCATACTGACCTTTGACCTCTGACCTCGACCTACATTTGGTATGCAACACATCGTTCCCCCTAGGGCATCCACTCACTAAAAATTAAAACTGTAGATAGAAAACTGTCAATGATCAATGATTTTCTGATTTTTAGTCAGTGACCTTTGACCTCTGACCTCGACCTCAATTTCAGTATGCGACACATCGTCTTCACCTGGTGTATCCACTCACAAAAAATTGTAACTGTGGATAGAAAACGTTCACAGATATAGACCGGACACGAACACTCCAGTGATTTCCAATTTTTCAGGCCAGTGACCTTTGACCTCTGACTTCGACCTTCATTTTGGTATGCGACACATCGTCTCGCCGTAGGGTATCCACTCACCAAAAATTGGAACTGTAGATAGAACTGTCCCAGATACAGACCGGACACGAGGGACGGACAGACGGACGGATGGACACACGGACGGAAACCGGCATCACATAATACGTCCGCCGTTTGGCGGGCGTATAAAAACAAAGAAAAAATATAGGTTGGTGTGCATTTTTTACCTGTAGGCAACGTTAAGTGGACTGACCCATGCTCAATTTGATAACCCAGAAATTATAGGGAATAGCCCTAGTTTTGAAGCATATTCAAGAAAAATTCATATAAATAGTATTTAACTTTTTCTTATATTCTAATTTTTTGCAGATAATCACAATGTCTATCAAAATTCATCAAATTGGATGGATGTTGCTGTGCAAAATTCTCGGCTAGAAGGCTCTTATAAAAGGAAATCCCTATCTCTTAACCTAGGTAAGGGAGATAACCCAATAGGAAAAACAGGCAAAATGGCTGCCAAAGCCAAAAACCACCAGCGGACATCCTTAAATCCTAAAGCCTTGCGGAAGCTCATGATTTGCCAACAAGAACGGTGAAGTTGCCAACATATTTTTAGTGTAAGGTATCACACTAATCTTTAAATAGGATACTATCTGTCCTTATATATCTACTGACACAAATAACCATGATTTATAACGATTTCCTGATTTTGGGTCACAGTGACCTTGATCTTTGACCTTGTCATCAATTTTAGCATGGAACACAATTGCCTCCATCTTATGTATATGCTGACAAAGAAAATGTGATTTTTAATGATTTCCCTATTCTGGGGACACGGTGAACTTTAACCTTGACCTAAATTTTCATACCTGTATCTTTTCCCCCAAACTCACCAACAAAAGACTTATGGCCCTGTACTGTAGTGTGAATTTAGAGAGCTTAGCCATGATCCCCTCCAGATATCATGACCTTGAGAATTTGACCTTGATAAAATAGGTCAAGGTCAGTAAAATCGGAAAAATCTCGAGTCAATTACCAGTTACATATGTAGTAAGAATTCAGAGGGCCTAGATGTAATCCTTCAAAAGATATCACCAAATACTAGAAATTAACCTTGATAAAATAGGTCAAGGTCAGTCATCTTCAATAGGCTTCAGGTCCATTGTCAGTTGTGTATGTTATCTGAATTTGGAATGCCTGAATGTTGATAAGCAAGATGAACAGATTAACTGACAACACAGACAATACCTTTTGGTGAAAATTGGCTGAAGGGTTCAAATCAGCGTCTTTCTTCACTATCACAATTCACATCTTTGAACTGTGCTTGTAGAATAAACATTTTTCAATGATTTGATCACAGTAACCTGGACATTTTGACCCCAGAATGAATAGGGTTCCTCTTTGCCCCAGGGGTAACATAAACCCCAATTGTGAAACAACTCATAACCTGGAACTGGGAATATCGCACAGCTTACAAAAGTTAACAGACAGAAATCCCGATCGCAATATACGACCTCATCTGTCGATGGGCATATAAAAAAAGAACATTTCCCTAGCCCAGGGTCTGAAATAACGGTCGGACATCGGACATGTCTGATCAAAATCCGCCCTGCGCCAAAAAAAAAAAAATTCTACGGACAAAATTCTAACTGGGAAACATCATCGGACAGTTAGTCAGATTAGCTTATTTCTCTCGTAAAATGTAGATAATCATGATTGACAACCCTCTGCATTTCGGAAATGGCTGTCATGTACCATGCGGGAATTGTCGTGTTGTTAAAAAAACGGAAGTTTTGATGAAACCACTATCTGCACTTGCGCGAGGCATGTTCACCAAAACGAGGGTCGATGTATTGATCAATAGCCCTTACCCCTACAGGCGAAATTTACACTGGTTATGAATTTTCCACTATCCCCCGGAGTGATATGGTAATGAGCTTTAGCCATAAAAGGATATTTCCGAGACCCCGAGTCTAATGATAATGAGCTTCTGCCATTTATGGATGTTTCCGTAAGAGTTCTTGTATATTTTCTCTCGGGAATACACCGGATTGAGGTGGAATAGAATAAAGTAGAGCTTTATTTATCAAAACATTTGGCTTCCGGGGCCTAGGCGGCCCCTGGACTCCAGCCTGGGTTTGCTGGGATACTAAAATGTCAGATCAAATTGAAATTCCTTATTTCAGACCCTGCTAGCCTTAGGTTTGCGGAGTCACTAGTGATAAATATACATATATATTTATTCAAGCTCATATTACCTGTACTACTCTTTATAGCATAGGGTTCTATTTTGGGGTCTATCTCCCCATTGAAGGGCTGTGGGAAGAGCGTCAGTGGGCTGTCTGGGGGTGTGGGTACACCCACCATCTCCTCCGCCTCTCCTTCCACCTCCTCCACCTCTCCATCTATCCCGTTCTGCTCCTCGTCTGCCTCCCCGTCTCCCTCTGCACGAATGGCCGCCTCCAGGGGGTTCTGTTGAGCCTCCTGTTCGGCGCGCTCGCAATCGTGAATTCCCACGATCAGGCTGTAGTCCATCAGATGTAGACTAGCCAAAAACTGTAAGACAAATAAATATCAAGCAGAATTCTGTCAGTGTTGACTATATGAAATCGAGTCCATGAGAAACGAGAAATTCATGAAATGCTATTTTACTTTAATCTGGCAGGTCAGCAGAATATGGAAACAGGTCTCTGAGCAATAAAACAATTACCCAGGAATTCTGGGTAACTGAATCAATCTTCCTGTTCTGTTCCTTTCGAGAACATGTTATTACAGCCAAAATTTTAGCAAAAAGCAATTTGAATCAATGTTATATGCAAACGACTGGAAGTTTGATGTATGTATCTATATTGAATGTATTATACTGATGAGACACAAAGATAACAAGAGCTGCGAGCTCAAACATCCCCTGCCAGATTTGCTAACAGGTCAGATGAGACAAAACAAGAAAATACCAGTACTTAATTGACATCACTCAATGTGGGAATAAATAATGTGAAAAGTGTGATTTACATGTGGGATGGAACCACCAATACAGTACAGCCCTTTTGAATTCAAGCAGCTTTGTGCGAGTCATTCAAATAGACCTCAAATAAATCAGTATGATTAAATGTACTTTAATGTCGTCAAGTTCGTTCCCAGTGATGAGCAGAACAGTTCACACTGATCCAGAGCAGCTCCCTAGCTCCCAACACACTTTTAACGTCAGGTACATTAATAAAATTACAACACATATAAGGGAAGTGGGAAGAGGTGCCGACATACTGACTGCGTCACATGACATCACAGAATAGTCTTCTGGTTAACCTATTCTAAAGTACATACCAAGAATCTAACGATTCGTGATATGTGTTGTATCTCAGGTACGCTTTTATTGTACCTGTTCATGTGGCAACTTGGATGATATGACCACACGGCCCCTAGCACCGGCATAAGCGGAATTAGATACAAATCTAGAGAGCTATGATGAAAATGCTCTGACAACTCGTATACTAGTAATTGGGGAGCTGTTTCGCTGTGACAACTCGTACATTGCCATTGGAGATTGGTGAGCTGTATCGTCGTCAGATGTAAATGACGGCATAAAGACCGGCTTCAATTTGTACAGGAGAGACAACAGTTCAACTACAGTTGTTTCATTTTCTACAGAAATAGGGGAGACTACTCTAGTCTGACAGATTTCCCGGGGAAGACAATTCTGTAACTACCTTTGATACACAAACATAGCTCGCAATACAATAAAATAGTGTTTAGCAGACAAGTTCAAATTGCTGAGAAGAGTTTCATTCAGGAAAAATGTCAACTAGAGTCGATCTACTTCAATATACATCCACCACACAACCTTCAGTATTGAACAATGTGGAGCAGATGCGATGTGATGGGAAAGCTAAAATCACACATGAGGATATTTTGATGGACTAAGCCGACAATTGTGACCTTGGCTAATTGATATATAATCAATTAAAACCAATTACTTTCAATGAGTTTGAGGTATCCACACCCCTGAAATGGAATTAAGGCAGTAACAACAAAAGATTTCAGTTTTTCCCACATTTTCTGGCCTGAGTGACCTTGACCTCTTGACCTCAAAATAAGTAGGGCTATTCACTGCACCATGTGCAAGTGGGCATTCAGTTTTGAACCAATTCAGGACTTGGAACATCAGATTTTCCATTTTTATAGTTTCTCTGGCTCGAGTGAACTTGACAATAGCTTGAATGTATTCAATCTGATCAACTCACCTCTGCGTCCTTGCTAATCATGGCCATGAATTTCTCCTTCTCAGTTGCGCCGATGTGTATACACGCTCCATCCTTCATGAAGTCGTTGTCCTTATATGTGGGCAGATCCTTGGCCTACCAGACAGCATTGAGATGGGTCAGTAATACAACTCTAAATTCGGGAGGTGGGGCTCAAATTCAAGGGAGGAGTGCAAAACAACAAATACATGTATCAGCATATTGCAGTACGGACATGCAAACTATGGGGAATCAAGCGACAGTTTACCAAAGGGAATAGCAGGTATTCAAGTTTCCTGACCCTATATTCTTGCTAGGCTTGTATGAGATCCTACATCTTCAGATACCACTTCAAGACTTGAAAATACTCCGTTTCACAATTTCGTAGGAAAACTTCTGTTTTGACACAAGCTTTAGCAAGATATTAGTTCCTCCACAAATCTGTCCGACAGATATTTTCCAGGCCCTTTGGGCAAAAACGCTGACTTTCAAGGCTATCTGGAAAACGTCAGTTTTATTTTCTAGGCTTATCCAGGTCCTGTATGAACCCTGGAATAAACTTTTTAATTCCGGATTTTCAAATATACCATCATCTTGTTGAGAAAAGGAGAGTCCTTCCATCAAGTTCTACATCCCACCTCGTCATCAGGTCGTCCAAATGCTTATCACGACAACTGCAAGTGTCAATGAGCTTAATCGTGCCCAAAGGCAATACTCAAACAGACAAATGGAAAGTCAAAACAAAACTGCATACAATATCACGTCACATTCCGTAAGCAGGCCTCTTAACTTTTGATATTGCCAAGGCGCGAGATTTGAGTATGAGACCCTGAATACTGAAAATTAGAAAACTCAATAAAGTCCAAGAAGTTTTTGAAATTACTGACTCTTTTTCCTGCAAACTGGAAAACTGGATTAATTTTGAATGACTGTTGGTTATGTCAGAAATAATTTCATGAAAAAGCCTAGATGCATGCGATTTCGATATACCGTACACATGTAGCTGCATGACAGCATGAGACAGATGGCAAATGCACAGGTCTGATGCCGAAAGTGTCTGTGTTAAGGCGAAATAGACAAGTAATGGTGCCAGCTGCCATAAGCTTATTCCAGGGCAAGAGAGAGAAGCATCATTTGTAGGGCAGCATTTGATTGGTCTAACCAGCGCTTGTGTAACATCTGATCTCCTCTGTACATGATAACCCACCAAAGCTGGCAAGGGTGGGAGTGGAGCTTCGTGTAAGGACTGATCTTGCCTGGGGGAGACGAGTTGCTGCAAGTTTGACGTCCGAAATTCCAAGGACAACCACTGGTGAGAAAATGGCCACAATTGAAGGCTAGCTATTTTTGGGGGGATTAGGTTGGTTTAATGTCACACTCAAGGTTATTTCACTCATATGGTGACCGCCAGTTTGAATGGTGCAGGAAGCCGGAATACCCAGAGAGCACCACTGCCCGACGGCGAGTAACTAGTCAACTTTCACACATGTACGAGAAGGACTCATGCCAGTTCAGCGGTGTGAGGCTAGCGATCACCAATGATGCGCCTTAGACCATTCGGCTGGCATTCGAGTGAGGTCTTGGTGATAACCTGAAAATCGCAGATGCCCGATCATTTATAATTTATCCCATAATATTACAAGAAATTAAGGACTCTCTTGAAAGGAGTTTTAAAATTTGTAAAAATGGCATTTTTCCTCAGAGCACTTTCAATGACTCGGTGAGAATATTGGTGCCTCTTTTGTGTAAGAATCACAAGACAAAGGGGGGGGGGGGGGTTTGGCTTAATGTCACACTCAAGTTTGTTTCACTCATATGGTGACAGTCAGTTTGGTTGGTGGAGGAAGCCGGAGAACCCGGAGAGAACCACTGCCCTTCGGCAAGTAACTGACAAACTTTCCCACATGGACCAGCTGGGCTCGAACCCGTGCCGGTTCAGCAGTGTGAGGCTAGCGGTCACCAGCGAAGCGCCTTAGACCACTCAGCCACCGAGGGCCCCCGGAGACAAAGGGGTAGTACAATGGGCTATGCCTATGGTGGTACAACAAGGAGTCCAGACACGAGGCTTTTCAGTAATGCAAATGTCTGAAAATTACAAGGTAAATCAGAATATTTTTTAAGGATACAGAAAACTGTTTTCTCAGGAAGCTAGGTGATGGATTCCCAGAGCTGGCGGGTTTTTTGGTATTGGGTTCTGACGGCTCGCAATTTGATTCCCAATAGTTTATGCAGTCAACACAAAATCACAAATGTACAAAAGTTACATAGCCAGCTCATGCAACTGAAACTGAACTTTCGAGGTACAAGAAGCGGAACAGTTTTGATGTTCATAAAATTGAGAATCGAAAATGTTATTCTGACAGATACAAGCCCATATATTCTCAGGTACATACAGTGTATTTATAAGCAAGATAATTGTAGAAACAGAAATTTAACCAGATAAAATTTTAAAAGTTTCAAAGCTCAGATTTGTGTTTAAAAACAAAAACACTTAAGACATTGTACATGTAATTAATTCTTTTCACATAAACATATTAATTATGTTAATAGCCAAGTTATATTAATATTATATTATATCATATTGGCACAACCAAACCAGTGTTAGTGAAAAAAGAATCTGATAAACAAGGGGACGATCCAAGGCATATGTGAAATGAGCATGTCTGCAAATATTGAAGCAAACATTGCATTGCCGAGATGCAGCAGAAAAGCCAAAAAATGCCAGTACACTTCAAATCGGCTTTATCGAAGACTTGAAGCAAATTTGCTGGAATGTTCATTTGTGAAACAGAATTTATGTACAGAATTTAAAGAGTATAAAAGTGAGGCTTATATCCAGGTGATTATTTATCTCTAATTATTGAAGATTGAATATTAATCTGCCAAAAAAAAGACTGGACACTTAAATCATCTTTAGACCATAATTATGGACTTCTGATTGTATCATAATTATGGACTACTGATGGTATCATAATTATGGACATCTGATAGTATCATAATTATGAACTACTGATGGTATGATTATGGACTTCTGATGGTATAATAATTATGGACTACTGATGGTATCGTAATTATGGACTTTTGATGGTATTATAATTATGGACTTCCGATAGTATCATAATTATGGTCTTTTGATGATATCATAATTATGGACATCGGATAGTATAATAATTATGGACTACTGATGGTATCATGATTATGGACTTCTGATAGTATCATAATTATGGACTACTGATGGTATCGTAATTATGGACTTTTGATGGTATTATAATTATGGACTTCTGATAGTATCATAATTATGGTCTTTTGATGGTATCATAATTATGGACATCTGATAGTATCATAATTATGAACTACTGATGGTATGATTATGGACTTCTGATAGTATCATAATTATGGACTTCTGATGGTATCATAATTATGGACTTCTGATGGTATCATAATTATGGACTTCTGATATAATTATGGACTACTTATGGTATCTTTATGATGGACTTTTGATGGTATTATAATTATGGACTTCTGATGGTATCATAATTATGGACTTTTGATGGCATCATAATTATGGACTTCTGATGACATCCATGGATCCTCCCCAAGAATACAGACTGTGAAGCTTGTTAGATAAAGCTATATACATACTGCTTACTAACAATCAATGGACCTTCAGACGACATAAAACACACAAAGATCTTCAAAATAATTAAAACAACATCAAATATTTCCAGGCAGTACAGGTACATGTCCACCATTTTTTTTCCAGATTCGTTAAGACTAAAATGGCATCAAAATCGAGATAACATTTGTTGTTTTCAGTTCGGGTTTTGTACGTTTCATTGCCTATTGAATCAGTAAGCAGTAAATACTGTCAACGTGTTGTTCAACTTGTCCGGACAGGTATTATAGGGGATTTCATAATAGTTTACTGTTCGTGGCTGATGTGATGTTTACAAATACGCCCTGTTGCTCTGGAAAGTGTGAAGCTGAACAGTTTTGTTGTGTCTGAAGTTGCAAACTTGCAAGTTAATTTCGACTGTCATGCTGATCTCTGATTGGGTGATGGGTTTTCAAATAGCCACTCAGCCAATGAGAATCACAGAAACACACCAAATGAAATAAACATGTTACTAGAAGTTGGCAACTTCAGATGCAAACAGGTGAAAAGTTACATGTGATGTTTTGATTCAGTCTAGGCATGTAATTTCTTGTCACTGAAAAACATATTGGTAAACTATTATGAAATCCTCTAAGTACTAAAAATAAAACGAAAAAAAAAGGGATAAAATCCTGCAATTTCTCTGAACCGTGTTGCTCTGTGCGAGTAGCATACGCTATAAATAAATATTTATTCATTTGACACAGGTGGTCATTGACCAGCATCAGGATAATTAGACACCACAAAGTCTCTCAAATGTGGAACAAGCGGAATATGACATCTGCACTTTTTCATGACAAAGGGGGGTAATTCTAAATATGAAACCACCACCATCTTGCAGTGCTAAATTAATATCCACACACTTCTTTTTTCCTCATCGCTCAAACTTGGCATTTCTTCGAGTGACAAAAATGTGATCACATAATACGTTGGAGCCTTACAAAAATGCTGACTACTGATCGCAATATTGAGTTCCTGCTTGTAGCAACATTTGATTCCTGGTCAGTCTACACAATTTACACATACTGTGAAGTATGGTTCTTACAGGAGTCCTGATCGGTTACTGGCAAAATATTACGCAGTACTGCACGCATTCTTACGAGTACCCTTATTGGTCAATGATTGGTGTGCACCCTGCCCAACTACAAGGGATTGTTTATAGGCTCATTCGAACCGGAGCAAATGGCTAATAGTTGCAAGTATCCGAAAATCCGACACCCTGTTGATTCTCTAGCTAAATACCACCACCACATCTAAGTCATTACTCCCGTCTAACCAGAATATTAAGCAATTCCTGTCCTGGACAGTTGGCAGTTGTACAGTATTTGGCGCAGGTACTAACCCAAGTCACCCAGACTGACACGCTGAAATGGGTCCCCAGTCCACCCTGCATATGAACGAATGCTTCTGTCACTTTTTTGAGAAACCAAAAAAATATATTATAGAATTTGAAGGCTGACAAATTACTAAATTCGAAAAAGGCAATTTTGTACTAAACTTTGACAGATTTGCAGAGCTCTTCGCTGCAGTTGCAATGGGTGCAGGGGATGTTCAGCGGCCCCGCTGGGGCGTCCAGAGGCAGTAGGGCGACCGAGAGCACTTGAGTTCTCCGCAGAAAGTTAGAAGAAGAGCCGATCCCCCAAAAAGGTGTAAAAACGCTGGTGTTTGTATCGTTACCTGTTCTGTCTTGTTTTTACGATTACCGGATTTGAACATGCCATAACCTACCCTCTCCTTGTCACTGGCCTGTCTGTCCACAGTGGATCCCTGTAACAACAAAAACGATAGTGAAAGTGAAAGCCAGTGTGATAACAAAATCAGCATTCACAATCACACAGGTTTCAAGATCAATCCTTGATAGCATTTAAACCCCAGTGTTTAACATGAACTGAACAAATATGGTAAGAATGCTTTTAGACTCAAATCCACCCAAGTAGCTACCCTGCAGTCATTCCTTTCTGTTATTCTATCCCTGAAGGTACCATGCCCGTTTTACCACTGAGGGTACCCTGCTCCTTTTTTTACACTTGAGAACACCCTGTCCCTTTTTACCAGAGGGTACCCTGCTCTTTTGTTTTACCCCTGGGGGGTACACTGCCCATATTATATCCCTGGGAGTACCCTAAACCTTTTGTACCCCTGAGGATACCCTGCCCCTTCATATCCCATAGTGTCCCTGACATGCCTGAGAGTACCCTGCCATTTTTGTACCCCCCCCCCCCCACCCCCACACCGGAGAGAACCCTGCCTCCTTTTTTCCCCCAAGACTACCATGCTCCTTTTTTTAACCGCTGATGTTACCCTGCCCATTTTTAGCCAAAGGTACCCTGCCCTTTCTTACCCAAGGGTACCGTTGCCCTATTTTATCCCTGCAAACACCCTGCTCCTCGTTTTGACCTGTGAGAGTACCCTTTCCCTATTATGTACCCAAGAGTACCCTTCCCCTGTTTTACCCCTGATGATCCCCTGCCCCTGTTCTACCTCTGAGAGTACCCTATCCCTTTTTACCTAAGGATACCCTGACCCCATTATATCTGTGAGAATCCTGCCCCATTTTTATCCCAGAGGTTTTACCCGGAGAGTACCCCCATTCCATTTTTACCCCCTGAGGGTATCCTACTTTCTGTTGTGTGTGTCCCTGTCCTAGTTCATGGCCAACATTTTCAGTGTTCTGAGAATCAGCATGATAATATAACCAGTTCCTACCTTAAGATCATATTTTTTGTGTATGTTCAACCTGGGGCTGAAGACGTTTCTCATCACGACTAAATACGTCTCCACATCATTCACCGTTATTCGATACATGCCCAAGTACTGTGGCAGTAACGTCTGGGCATGAACCTCTACAATGTGCTGGGGGGAAGAAAAAAAACCACATCATTACTTGTGGTGCAATAAACAGGCTTAAGAATGGCTTCATCTGCAAATCACTGGGACAAATTTGAAAACCACTGAAAAGCTATAATTTATATCGTTTTTGAAGCATCTGGATAAACAGCAGCAACTTTGAGATTGGAAAATTTTGAGAAAATCACTGAAATCAGCTAAGGGCTGTTCCATTTAAAAAGGTATGGGAGGGGCGGAGGGCAGCTTTGAATTATGCCCCACCACCTATAGAAATTGTATTAGCCTTCCCAATGTTGTAACATGGATTGAAGGGAATTTCTTCCTATGACCCATAGAATAATATCTTGAGTGCCTTCCTCCCCTCCCATACCTTTTTAAATGGAACAGCCCTAATTTATTGAAGATTCACACCCTGAATAAAAGTCAGGGAGCAGGTTATATATACAAGCAAATACATCATTTTGTGAGGATGCTCACTCGGGGAAAGCTCACTAGCAGGACAAGTCTAGCAGTGCCGGGATCAAACTCCGACACTCAAATTTTAATGTGTAGCTGTGTGAGTGATTGAGTATGATTTAACATCGTTTTCAACATTTTTTCAGTCCTATCACGACAGTGCCTACATATGCCAGAACATGAGGATGTCCACAGTTTCTATTTAAGTTTTAAGTCTGATATTGAGCATATTGTGTCAAATTCTTTTAAAATGTTGGGATTTTTATGACATAATTGTAAATCCTCCTCCAACATACCTGCTATCAAATTGTTATATACATCTCTTGTCATATTTGGTATCCACATGGAAGTACACTATTAGAACGCATCGAACGGGTCCAGAATCTTTTTAAAAATATTTCAGATTTAAGGCCTCCTTAAAATATGACTACCATGCTATGTGTTTAAAGTTCGAATTACCCCCACTGAAGCAAAGACTTAAATATTACAATTTTCTATTTTGCATCAATGTGTAAATAGCACTTCACTATACACACATGTACATGTATATAGCATCTTTTACTATGCACCAACAAGACATTCACATGCTAAGAAATAGTTTTATCCCTAGTAATCTGGTAGTTAATTCAGATATCCGAATCATTTTAACAACTAGAAAGAGGATCTGGATACATTAACAGGCTTTCGAAACAAAATGTAAAGCACTTCAAATTGCCTAGTCAAAAACTATATTCATCACTTCAGCTTGAAACCAGTGTTAGTGAATCATGTATATTTTATTGTTAATTTCATGTCTTTATCAGCCTGCTGATAATATTTACCTGGTGATATCGTCTATTTTGCCTGGTGATATTGTTTATTTTACCTGATGATATTGTTTATTTTACCAGGTGATATTACTTATTTTACCTGGTGATATTGTTTATTTTACCAGGTGATATTGCTTATTTTACCTGGTGACATTGCTTATTTTACCTGGTGATATTGTTTATTTTACCTGGTGATATTGCTTATTTTGCCTGGTGATATTGTTTATTTTACCTGGTGATTTTGTTGGTGAAATTGCTTATTTTACCTAGTGATATTGCTTATTTTACCCGGTGATATTGCTTATTTTACCTGGTGATATTCCTTACTTTACCTGGTGACATTGCTTATTTTACCTGGTGATATTGCTTATTTTACCTGGTGATATTGCTTATTTTCCTACGAAGTAGGCTCTCATTTGCAAATTGTCCGGTAATGAGTGAGTGAGTCAGTCCATCCGAATCCTTTCGTCGGCAAAATAAGGAGAACCGCTGACATTAGAACCTTGATTTTTGGCATGAACGTGCATTACGGGACTGTTACCAGCAAGTTCTGAGCTGACCTACTTTTGATGAAAATTTGACCTACTTAGGTGACCTATAACATTACGCTTGTACCCCCAAGTCATCTAGGTGACCTAGCATTACGCTTGGACACCCAAGTCATCTTTCTCTCCCTACTTCGTAGGTCCTGTGACGTTAGTCAGACTACTCATGTTCCCTAGTGATATTGCTTATTTTACCTGGTGACATTGCTTATTTTACCTGGTGATATTGTTTATTTTACCTGGTGATATTGCTTATTTTACCTGGTGATATTGCTTATTTTACCTGGTGATATTGTTTATTTTACCTGGTGATTTTGTGTATTTTACCTGGTGATATTGCTTATTTTACCTAGCGATATTGCTTATTTTACCTGGTGATATTACTTATTTTACCTGGTGATATTGCTTATTTTACCTGATGATATTGCATATTCACCTGGTGATATTATTTTATGAGATGATATTGTTTAGTTTACCTGGTGCTATTGCTTAGTTTACCTGGTGATGTTTAATCTATCTGGTGATATTGTTTATTTACATGGTGATATTGTTTACTTTGCCTGGTGATACTGTTTACTTTACCCGGTGACATTGGCTATTTTACCTGGTGATATTGTTTAAGGATGTGGTGCATCTGTTCCACCTCTTCAGTGACCAGGGTTTTGATGAAGTAGTAGCCATCGTGTGAGCGAAGCATACGAGCGCCACTCCTGCCAGGCGAGTCCACATCTTCGGGTTGTTTTGTCAAGGAATTCTGGAAATAGTAATGATGTGAAACAATAAAATATACATGTACGCAACATTCAATCAAGATTCTGAATCTCTCTAGTAAATGGATTGTCAGAGTTTCAGGGCTAAGCAGTAAAATATTACATTTTCCAGTGAAAGCTGTCGAAACCATGCCATTTACATTTGGTTTACTGGAATGTTGCTTAACCGTATTTCTAACATGTCTAAAGTTGTATACCTCGTAAATGCTGCAATGCTGAAAGCAAGAAAGACAATTCCCACAAATTTTGGTGCATCTACTGCACTTGAAATAGCAGTAACCAAACCAGAGTTTAGGGGGAGTAACTCTCACTAGCTGAAACAAGATTCAAGAGTTGCCTCCCTTCAATTGCTAACTGGGTTGGCCTCTATAATATATATGTTTAAGTGTGCTCATGACTCATGGTTGGAGAGCAATTCAATTACTGCTCCTGTGGAAGAATGTTTCTGATGTGTACATGTACAGTTAGGGGAGCAATAGATGACTCTCCTCTTCATGTTTGTGTAGGAGAAACTCCCTTAGCTGTTACAAATATTATTTCTTCAATTCAACCCCTGATGACATTTGATCCCTCTTTCAGTCAGGTGATGAATTGTGCATCCATCCTGGGGTGAGTGAGTTAGTCGGAATTTCATGTCATTTCCAACATTTTTTTAATCATATCACGACGGTGCCTACATGTGCCAGAACATGAGAGTGTCCACAGTTCCTATTACCCTGGACACTGATCAGCCGAACCAGTACAACACCCGGTCACCCATACAAGTATTGACGCATCGATCCTGGAATCTAACATCACTTCTGTATCACATTAATTTAATTGTCAATACACAGAAAGTCCTGTATGTTATGTAACCTGACACACCAATCCATGAATAAAGCTTACAGGACTTGCTCTACCACAATTTCTTTACATATACTTATATACATACCATATAATCAGCGTCATCGATCCCGAAGCGCTCTCGTAAATTGCGGAATACAATGGGTGTATACTCTTTCACCTTAAAATGGCTGGGCATGTTCTCTCTGTGGAAAAAAAAAAAAAGAGAACGGTTCTTGATTTTCATCAAATAAAGCAGTACATGTATACGGCAGAAAATAAAAATGAATTTCCCCATTTTGAATAATCACATCTCCCAGTACTTCCCTGTTTCCCAACGGTTCACCCAATCTTCTTATATTGCCCAGTTTGTACTCATATTATCCAATCGGTAGTAATGCTATATAAATGACAGTAAATTCACCCAGTATTTTCCCCCATTTTGCTTATCTCCCAGACTTCCCTGTTTGCCAACAGTTCATCTAATATTCCTATATTGTCAAGTTTGCATGAAGAGTCAATCTTCATATTATCCAATCCATAGAAATCTTATATAAATGCTGATCAATTCACCCAATACTGTTCCCCATTTTGCTTAATCGCATATCCCAGTACTAGATCAAATTCCTGTAATTTTCTGACACCACCACCCCCCGCCTCCCTCCCCACCCAGCCCCGATGGGATTAAGGTCAAATGTACATTTTAAACATAATTATCAGAAACTGGAACACTGTTGCAGCTGTTTGTCTAATACACAGGGATTGAAATGTTGAACATTTTTACCCGTCTCAGGTGACAGATGAGAATGATTTCTACCGGTCTCCTGAATGTGCCAAGGATACGAAATAATAATGTTGTAGAATTGTGCTTCGTAAATGATGCATAAATATCGAAAACAGTCTTTCAGTACATAGGCCTGATTAGTACAATTTTTGTGTAATTACATCTATATATGCATTAATTAATCTGTTGGCAGTTTGCTGCATTCAGTTTGAAGATTTCTTAGCAAAACGAATTAACTGATTTTTTTTTTTTTGCTACATCACTTGAGAGAGATAACATATTTTCTACCGGTCTCATACAAAAAGTTCCTGCAGAGACAGGTGGACAGGTGTTAATTTCGACCTCTGAAAAGATCTTCTTTTTTTTTTTGCTACCTATCACTTGAGAGAGGTAACATATTTTCTACCCGTCTCATGCAAAAAGTTCCTGCAGAGACAGGTGGACAGGTGTTAATTTCGACCTCTGAAAAGATCATGATTTTACAATGTATAAACCTGACCAATAGTCTACGGATAATGTCACAAATGCAAACTTTCATTCTTTCAACATGACATTAATATCATTATGTTTGGCTCATTAAAATTAAGTTTGTTTCACCTGCCTCCACCCGAGTACTCGTTTTATGTATTATTTTCTTTCTGCACTGTCTAAGGCACTTGTTTTAGGAAGCTTGGAAAGTCCCATACCAGAGATTAGAGAGCTAATTTATTTATTTTTTTAATCGAAGTATAGAATTTATTCACATATATGAAAATGGTTATAAATATGAAGAGTTTATAATAAAATAACAATTCATATTATACTCGATCAAACCGTCATATCAGGGTGCGCAATAGCCATTTGCCCGGTTGCCCAATTTCCTTTGGGCAACCAAATTCTGTCCAAATTGCAATGCATTTGGATGTGTTGGTTGCCTGTGCTTGCCATTGGGCAACTAGAATTTGTTTGTCTATTTCATACCCTGCATATTAGTTTAAAGCCAGCAAAATTATATTTACACGCATTGCAGTTTCACAAACTTTTGCTGGCAATATATATATATATGGATTGAATTTTGTATATTACAGTATGTACAAGCAGGTATATACATGTAACATATGTCATGTATGTAGTACATGTATATTGATATCGATATATTTGTGCAATTATGATTTTCTTATTCTGGTATTACGTAAATATTTACATTTTGTCATACTACGATTCAGGGAAAGATTAGTAATCAAAAAAGAAAGAAAGAGAAAAAAAAATCTTGTAAGAAAATTTGAGAACCTTGTCATCAAATTAGAGAGCTAATTTATGCTGCTGCTAAGTTTGTTCATGCTTCAAAAATAATTAGAGAACGTTCATGTATTTTAGGGTATATTTATAGTATTCTAAATAAGAATTGTGTGTTCGAACAAGTGGACAAGTGATCTGTTTATTCTGTTTGCAGAACTAAAAATTTAAAAAAAATTAAATAACTCCAGCTGGCTGTGCACTTTTCCTGACAAGCAGGTCATGATAAACAAAGCATTAGGTTTAATGAGCCTTTAATTTACACGTCATAAATGTACTTGGGCCTCTGTCAGCACTCAATCAATATTTATAGCACTTATTAAATCAATATTTATACATGTGTGTGAGTCATCTGGTATCACCAGATACAGGTGCATTTATACTGATCATATTAAGCTATACACATGTACAGGTGTACACGTCACTGTCTGCAAGTGACAGCACAATTGATAAGCTTATAACATGACTGAGCCTGGCTGTAATGTAAATTTGTGAACATCTGCACCAGTCAGAGTCCAGTCAGTGATTGCAGGATTGAATTGCGATTTGGTTGGCTTCATGCAGATGTTAGGATGATGTCACTGGATAAGGCACCAGATCGCATAAAATTCGTAAAAAAGTTATCAGCGATATATAAATATCTGCTACTCCTTAGTCGGACATCAAGAAGATGGCAGTCAAACATCTCTGGTCAGAGCTGGAACTCTTTCCACAAAGTTCTTGATTAATTAGTCTTTGCAAAACAATTGACCTTCCCAGCATTAGCACAATAACAACAGATCGACTCTGGATAGACAGTCACTGGCATTTTTAACCAGCTATATTGGCATAGATGTGATGGATACACCACATATTACCATGTTATTTAACGAATTTGTTTCATAATTTTTGTATCTATACTTTTTTTAGCATTTTATTATAGTATCACAAGATAAGCATGTTCAACGATACAAGGCTTGCCAGGGGAATCCAGACTGTTGTTAAAGCATTATTGCAGGAAAGGCGAACTGCTGCGTTTTTTGTTTTCATGTGGTCATCTCAAGACAAGCTGCCAGAGGAGCTGGGGTCCCATTCTTTTCACACCTGGAAACCCCTTGGGCCCCAAGGATAGAATTGAGACCAGTTCCAGAGACAGTATATGTGACCAGGTTTCATTATCTGCAATCCCACATTTAATTTTGGTAATTTGCAAATATTTGCATAATTTTGATGCACAACAAAATTTGATAGCTCTTGTTTGCAACTTCAGTCACCCTGGTTTTGAAATCGACCTATAAATCTTCCAAGTTTGGGGTATATCAGCATGACCCAAAGGTTGGTCACAATTCATACGGCATATCCCAGAAGTGAAGATAACATGTGTAATGTATACCACAAGTTTGGGCCAATTCATAACATCGAACTACTAGAAAGAAAGCAGATATCAAAAGTTAACTGACGGATGGACAGAACTCTCAAATCGCATAATACAACCTAGTCAAACATCGAGCGTATAAAAAGATGAGTATATACTCGCTCCAAACTTACTTGTTAAATAAATGGTTATCGACTCGAACTTTACTGAAAGCCTTGAAGTCATCAGGCATCAACATAACAGGGACATTGATGTGACTCAGTTCATTGATCTGAAACAAACAATGAACAATAATCAGGGACATCGGAGAATGATACATTTGCTAGAGCCTTGATGCACCAGCACATAGCTCCATAATCGCGACGATGTCCAGTGTTATACGTCAAACCAGTGACATCGTCCCGTGTTGGACCCCCCTCCCCCTGAATATCAAGAAGCACGAACTGTGGACAAAACTATCACACTGAGCTCCTGACACAATCACATACCTTCAAAATCAGTTGTACAGGATCATGAAATACTTCAAATGCTTACAAGA
>JAVTVY010008408.1:0-43932 GCA_036873755.1 Hanleya hanleyi
CTCAGATATCACCCGTTACGGCATAGCTACGTACAGGAGTGTCTACGTAAGTTCGTACCATGTGTTAGGATGATGCCATTTCGATTCTATCCATATGGATTTAGCAAACAGACCATCTGCAGCGATAAAGTCGTCTCTTATTCATTCCAATTAATGTTTCCTCGCAACCCCCAAAGTTACCAGAGTTGCATATACCCATACAAAATTCAGTATATTCCAAGTTCCCACAATGCAGCTTTGAGTGGACAAAAGACATGAGGAATTCTGACTTCGATTGAATATGCACACCCCTATCCAACTCCGATCTTTCCCAACAGCCACACACTTCCCCAAGCGTGTAAATAATGCTGGATAGGCCTTCCCCTTAGAGGAAGAAAGAGATAGTGCCATGGCACTGTAGCTCATCTGGCTGTAACCGGAGAAAGCAGCTGTAAGAAATTTTTACTAAAGAACTGCAATAGATGAGTTTCTAACTTGTGTTGTCTCCCCTGAACACTAAATGATCCATGCAGTAATTTCCTGAGATTTCATGATAACAAAATTTCATGGGGAAATTCACGATGCGGCCATATTGGATTTTCGAAATGGACCAGAAAAGGTATCTTGCACAACTAGACCCCAAGCGGAAGCTATGTACCAAATTTAAGAAAGATCCATGCAGCACTTCCTCAGAAATCACGATAACAAAGTTTCATAGGGAAATCCAAGATGGCCGCCTGGTGGCCATATTGGATTTTCGTATCAGATTAGAAAGGTATCTTGCACAACTAGACCCCAAGGAGAACCTGTGTACCAAATTTGAGAAAAATCAATGCAGTGGTTCCTGAGAGATCGCGATAACAAAGTATGGGGAAATCCATGATGGCCAACTAGTGACCAAATTGAAATTTCGGATCGGACCGAAAAGGTATCTTGTACAACTAGATCCCATGGGGAACTACCTGTGTATCAAATTTGAGAAAGATCCATTTAGTACTTCCTGAGAAATCACGATAACAATGTTTCATGAGGAAATCCAAGATGGCCGCCTGGTGGCCATATTGGATTTTCGAATCGAAGCAGAAAAGGTATCTTGCACAACTAGACCCCAAGGGGAACCAAATTTGAGAAAGATCCATGTAGTAGTTCCTGAGAAATCGCGATAACAATGTTTCATCGGGAAATTCAAGATGGCTGCCTGGTGGCCATATTGGAGTTTGAATCAGACCACAAAAGGTATCTTTCACAACTACACCCCAAGAGGAACCTGTGTACCAAATTTGAGAAAGATCCATGTAGTAGCTCGAGAAATCGCGATAACAATGTTTCATGAGGAAATCCAAGATGGCCACCTGGTGGCCACATTGGATTTTTGAATCAGACCACAAAAGGTATCTTGCACAACTAGACCCCAAGAGGAACCTTCGTACCAAATTTGAGAAAGATCCATGTAGTAGTTCCTGAGAAATCGCGATAACAATATTTCATGGGGAAATCCAAGATGGCCGCCATGGCAGCCATATTTAAAATCATATCGACACGGCATGAACAAATTCTGGTGTACTCATTGGGGGGAATATGCATGCCAAGTTTCAGCTTAATCGGCTAAGCGGTTTCAGAGAAAAAGATGTTTACGGACAACACACGACGCACGACGGACGACGGACAATCAGGCCATGACATTAGCCCAGATGAGCTAAAAAGTGGAAGAACGGACATTTCAACTGCTCAATCGGTTGTCAGGATAACCAATGTCAGTCAATCAATCGTTCAGATACGACGGATTAAGGAGTGCCGGCCCTTTTCTTTCTTCTTTCACTTCTCACCTCTACACGTAGTAACGTGACCCTGTGCATCACACACGTGTTCAGTCCAGATTTTGTGAGGATTTGCTTACAAGTTGGGGCACTCTGAATCAAATTTTGTTTTTCTGTCGTCTTCCGGGCCAGATTATTAGTTTGTCATTCATAAAGTCATATTAATTTACTTCTGTACGACACTTCGTGCAAGCGAAACGTTTTGAAACACTATCCAAATATAAGCGTAACAATTAAACGGAACGAGGTGCGATGATCAGATACAAATAAAGGAAACATACATTGACGTCATAGTGACGACATTAAAGCAGTTACCGAATGTCTGATTACTTTATCTTTCAGACCAATATCCAAAAGCAAAGCGTGGAATATTTTAGTCTCATACACCGTGAAATAAAGAAAATATGTGACGCTATATCACTCCTACTCTCAACAGAACGGAATAACACTTTCTCGCGAGTAGCTCCTAAACTATATTAACTGAGCTTCAGGATGATACCGTCGATGATATCCCGAATTGACGAGGATAATCCGGAGAAAATTTACATTTTAACTTCGCCTAGTTGGGACTCCCCATGGAAAGGACGCGAAGCCTACGTCTGCGTAGATCACGCTCATTAAATCAAGATTCCAGTTCATGGAACTGGAAACAAATCCCCTCGTGTCACAGGAAATGAATTTCCGTTGACGTCGAATGCATGCTTTCTTATTAAAGGTTTCAATGTGAACAAAACATTGCGCTACGTCCAGTTATCATCCATATACAGTACAAGTACGGCGAATATATAGCCTTCAGATGTCGAAACGTCCTTTGTCATCCGCACGTGTCGGCTTACATATCGCGAGATTTGTGGTGCCTAACACCAGCTCGGAGCCTCAGCCAACCAGCAACACCCGTGGTTTTATTTTCCTCGAAATCTCGTCAAAAGAAGTTTTCTAGTCCCTCTACTGTGAATAGTGACAATTTAAATCGGTTTTAGAGAAAAGAGAAAATATATTTGATCTTGGCGCCTGCGAGTGTCAAAACAAAACGCATTTGCGTACACTTTGCCATCCATAAGATGACTTGCGAATTGTGTGTCGTCATTATTGCGGAGCGATATCCGATACTTTACCGTATACTGTTCGGTCTTCATCCGGCGGAGAACAGACTCGGAAAATCTAATAATTTACGGACTTTTCATTCTACTTCTGAAACATATAATGTCTGAGCTTACAAAAGATACAGATATGAATAACTTCCGTATCGCCCAAGATGTGTTGAAGATCTGTAACTTCGAACAAGTAGGACACCACGTGACTCGAAAATGGCGGGTTACTTTGGGGTTACGTCGATAGGGTGTAGCTGATTGACTGACGACATCACGTGGTGTTAATTTCGGGGATTTCCCTCTTATTATTGCCGAAAGTAGGCTGAACATGGATACACATGATCCCAGGGTCAGTCTTAACGCGTATAGATGACCCAGATGTTTAAAGGGTGAACAAAACGAGATCGGCTATCGACATCTACATGCATACCGTCTCCTGTACGCATACGCCGAGGCGATACTGGCTTTGCCGACATTTGACTTGACTGAGTTCGCACAGATGGTTCTTAGTAATTCCAGTGAGAGGAAGTGCTGAATATCTAAAATATGACTTGAACTTACCTTGTTTGATAGAAGATGCCATATTCTTGGAGTTCATACCGTCTTCTTCTGCTGTCCAATTAGCTTCAGTAGCAATGCTAACGATCAGGGTTAAAAACGAAACATTCGAGCACTTAACTCGCCCCTAATAGAATATCAGGGCTGTTAACGAAGATAAATGTCTCGCCGAGAGCTCTGTCCGTACACGCCGAGGAAGCATCGACAACCGTCAGGTTGCTCTATCTCCAGTCATGTCTACATTGTATGTCACAAAGACTTTTTGGAGCGTGGAGGTTGAAATAACAGCGGTTGTGCACAAACTGATTATCTGTATACGATATAATCGAGATGGGCCCTCGGCTGTGATGACAGGCTCCGTCCGGTACAGCAGAATTTCTTGCAATCAATCGATATTGACATCTATGTTTGCGTACGTAGGTATACTTGGCGACTAGAACATTGGTGTAACCTTTAGAAGGCACATGTATTAAGGTATATAAGTAATAATAGTCTGCCATTTGCATTTGCTTGATTGGGAAAATTCACCTGAAGTTCTTGATTACTTGTTTTGTTTTGTTTTTTGTTTTTTTTTTTGCACTTTTTTTATCAGTATTATTATTTATTTTTTTGCATCTTCTTTTTTTGTGCCACGGCACTGTAGCTCATCTGACTGTAACTGGAGAAAGCAGCTGTAAGAAATTTTTACTAAAGAACTGCAATAATGAGTTTCTAACTTGTGTTGTCTCCCCTGAACACTAAATGATCCATGCAGTAATTTCCTGAGATTTCATGATAACAAAATTTCATGGGGAAATTCAAGATGGCCGCCTGGTGCCCATATTGGATTTTCGAATCAGACCAGAAAAGGTATCTTGCACAACTAGACCCCAAGGGGAAGCTATGTACCAAATTTAAGAAAGATCCATGCAGCACTTCCTCAGAAATCACGATAACAAAGTTTCATAGGGAAATCCAAGATGGCCGCCTGGTGGCCATATTGGATTTTCGTATCAGATCAGAAAGGTATCTTGCACAACTAGACCCCAAGGAGAACCTGTGTACCAAATTTGAGAAAGATCCATACAGTGGTTCCTGAGAGATCGCGATAACAAAGAATGGGGAAATCCATGATGGCCAACTAGTGACCAAATTGAATTTTCGGATCGGACCGAAAAAGGTATCTTGTACAACTAGATCCCATGGGGAACTACCTGTGTACCAAATTTGAGAAAGATCCATTTAGTACTTCCTGAGAAATCACGATAACAATGTTTCATGAGGAAATCCAAGATGGCCGCCTGGTGGCCATATTGGATTTTCGAATCGAAGCAGAAAAGGTATCTTGCACAACTAGACCCCAAGGGGAACCAAATTTGAGAAAGATCCATGTAGTAGTTCCTGAGAAATCGCGATAACAATGTTTCATCGGGAAATTCAAGATGGCTGCCTGGTGGCCACATTGGAGTTTTGAATCAGACCACAAAAGGTATCTTTCACAACTAACCCCAAGAGGAACCTGTGTACCAAATTTGAGAAAGATCCATGTAGTAGCTCGAGAAATCGCGATAACAATGTTTCATGAGGAAATCCAAGATGGCCACCTGGTGGCCACATTGGATTTTTGAATCAGACCACAAAAGGTATCTTGCACAACTAGACCCCAAGAGGAACCTTCGTACCAAATTTGAGAAAGATCCATGTAGTAGTTCCTGAGAAATCGCGATAACAATATTTCATGGGGAAATCCAAGATGGCCGCCATGGCAGCCATATTTAAAATCATATCGACACGGCATGAACAAATTCTGGTGTACTCATTGGGGGGAATATGCATGCCAAGTTTCAGCTTAATCGGCTAAGCGGTTTCAGAGAAAAAGATGTTTACGGACAACACACGACGCACGACGGACGACGGACAATCAGGCCAAAAAGTGGAAGAACGGACATTTCAACTGCTCAATCGGTTGTCAGGATAACCAATGTCAGTCAATCAATCGTTCAGATACGACGGATTAACGAGTGCCGGCCCTTTTCTTTGTTCTTTCACTTCTCACCTCTACACGTAGTAACGTGACCCTGTGCATCACACACGTGTTCAGTCCAGATTTTGTAAGGATTTGATTACAAGTTTGGGCACTCTGAATCAGATTTTGTTTTTCTGTCGTCTTCCGGGCCAGATTATTAGTTTGTCATTCATAAAGTCATATTAATTTACTTCTGTACGACACTTGGTGCAAACGAAACGTTTTGAAACACTATCCAGATATAAGCGTAACAATTAAACGGAACGAGGTGCGATGATCAGATACAAATAAAGGAAACATACATTGACGTCATAGTGACGACATTAAAGCAGTTACCGAATGTCTGATTACTCTATTATTCAGACTAATATCCAAAAGCAAAGCTTGGAATATTTTAGTCTCATACACCGTGAAATAAAGAAAATATGTGACGCTATATCACTCCTACTCTTAACAGAACGGAATGACACTTTCTCGCGAGTAGCTCCTGAACTATATTAACTGAGCTTCAGGATGATACCGTCGATGGTATCCCGAATTGACGAGGATAATCCGGAGAAAATTTACATTTTAACTTCGCCTAGTTGGGACTCCCCATGGAAAGGACGCGAAGCCTACGTTTGCGTAGATCACGCTCATTAAATTAAGATTCCAGTTCATGGAACTGGAAACAAATCCCCTCGTGTCACAGGAAATGAATTTCCGTTGACGTCGAATGCATGCTTTCTTATTACAGGTTTCAATGTGAACAAAACCAGTTATCATCCATGTACATGCACGGTGAATATATAGCCTTCAGATATCGAATGGCCTTTGTCATCCGCACGTGTCGGCTTACATATCGCGAGATATTTACCTGGAGATTTGTAATGCCTAACACCAGCACGGAGCCTCAGCCATTCAGAAACACCCGTGGTTTTATTTTCCTCGAAATCTCGTCAAAAGAAGTTTTCTAGTCCCACTACTATGAATAGTGACAATTTAAATCGGTCTTCGAAAAATATATGTCGAACTCACTGAGAGAAAATATATTTGATCTTGGCGCCTGCGAGTGTCAAAACCAACCGCATTTGCGTACACTTTGCCATCCATAAGATGGATTGCGAATCGTGTGGCGTCATTATTGCGAAGCGATATCCGATATTTTACAGTACACTGTTCGGTCTTCATCCGGCGGAGAACAGACTCGGAAAATCTAATAATTTACAGGCTTTACATTCTACTTCTGAAACATATAATGTCTGAGCTTACAAAAGATACAGATATGAATAACTTCCGTATCGCCCAAGAGGTGTTGAAGATCTGTAACTTCGAACAAGTAGGACACCACGTGACTCGAAAATGGCGGGTTACGTTTGGGTTACGTTGGTAGGGTGTAGCTGATTGACTGACGACATCACGTGGTGTTAATTTCGGGGATTTCCCTCTTATTATTGCCGAAAGTAGGCTGAACATGGATACACATGATCCCAGGGTCAGTCTTAACGCGTGTAGATGACCCAGATGTTTACAGGTTGAACAAAACGAGATCGGCTATCGACACCTATATGCACACCGTCCTCTGTACGCATACAACAAGGCGATACTGGCTTTGCCGACATTTGACTTGACTGAGTTCGCGCAGATGGTTCTTAGTAATTCCAGTGAGGCAAAGTGCTGAATATCTCAAATATGACTTGAACTTACCTTGTTTGATAGAAGATGCCATACTCTTGGATTTCATAACGTCTTCTTTTGATGTCCAATTAGCTTCAGTAGCAATGCTAACGGTCAGGGTTGAAAACGAAACATTCGAGCACTTAATAACTCGCCCCTAATAGAATATCAGGGCTGTTAACGAAGATAAATGTCTCGCCGAGTTCTGTCTGTACACGCCGAGGAAGCATCGACAACCGTCAGGTTGCTCTATCTCCAGTCATGTCTACATTGTATGTCACAAAGACTTTTTGGTGCGTGGAGGTTGAAATAACAGCGGTTGTGCACAAACTGATTATCTATATACGATATAATCGAGATGGGCCCTCGGCTGTGATGACAGCCTCCATCCGGTAGAGCAGGATTTCTTGCAATCAATCGATATCTATGTTTGCGTACGTAGGTATACTTGGCGACTAGAACATTGGTGTAACCTTTAGAAGGCACATGTATTAAGGTATATAAGTAATAATAGTCTGTCATTTGCATTAGCTTGACTGGGAAAATTCGCTTGAAGTTCTTGATTGTTTGTTGGGGGTTTTTATTTTTTTATTTTTTATTTATTATTATTTTTTTTATTCATTTATTTATTTCTTCGTCTTTTTTTATCAGTATTATTATTCATATTTTTGCTTGTTTTTTTGGGGGTTTTTTTGGTAACGGAAATGTAGCACTGAGTCTTACAGTATACCATAGACACTGATATGAACCCACATAGTAAAGAGTTGTGGAATGAAAGATAAATCTGGGACATCCCAATTCTCGAGCACCTCCAGGAAAATGTACGAAATTGGTGCTGATGAAAAGTGACTTTCGTTCTCGATTGATAATCAGTTTCAGTATTCTAACCAAATAATGATTCTGAATCAGCATGCACAGCCAGAAAAAATGGTGATCAACGCCAAAAAAAGGTGTTGAGCTGAATTTCGATCAACACCAAATGTCTCCAGCTCCCTTTTTGATGTTGGCCAACACCTTTAATTGGTGTTGAGCCAGTATTACCACTTATCAGTGAATACAAAAATATGGTGTTGAGCCATTTTCAACACCCTTTATTGGTGTTGGCTAACCCTATTTTGGGGGTTGAACTGGCATCAACACCATTTTTTAGTGTTCACACTGGTCAACACCATTTCTCAAAACAACTTTATGGTGTTGACCAGCCCTCAACACCAAAAAAAAAGGTACTGGGCCAATACCATTTTTCTGGCTGTGTGCTTTCGTTCCAGACCGCTGAATTTTTCAAATAGGCCGCATTATGGCCGTTTGAAATAGAAGTGCTGGAAATCACGGCGCCGGTGTCAAAATGTGACCGTTGTCTTGGCCATAATTTGTTGTCCGACGGACATCCACTTTTGGAGTAGGGTGTTCCTGTATCAGTTGTCCCCGGATAACTTGTATTATAGCTGGTGTTCATAGGCAACCATATTTACGGATACCTTGTGTTGTAGCCCTTAACATCGCCACAACTCTTTTATGATGCTATGGGTTGGAATGACGGCCCTGACGGATCCTTGCCATGTTATTTGTCGACCATGGCGATATTTTAGCACTTTGTGGTGTTGAGGGTTGATATGACGGTCCTCAACACCGCAAGGACATGCGATGTTAAAGGCCGACTATGTCGATATCGTGAGTTTTAATACTTCGTTATACTTTTGAGCACCTCCATTTCAAGTTTCGCTCCTGGATTACCATTTTCGAGTGTCATTGAAGTATGAATAAAATGATATATGTGTGCGAACATGAGGAATACTCATACGAGCCTCTAGATCAAATTATTTCGAGATGGAGCTCGACCTCGAAGGGGATTGGTGCAAAAGAATGTGACTACATGACTCGAATCAATTGCCTTTCGATTATATTTTCCAGAACTAACAAGCGGAAGAACATCTCGCCTTACGGGGTCTCCCGCTGAAGCTGCAGCAGTATTGAAAACATATATAGAGTCAGTGCACATGTGCGCTGAGGACGTCATAGGCCGAAATCACATAACGGTCCTGAGATTGTATACTCTGCATAAAATCCCGAATTGAAACTTTACGCCCCTAAAAAGAGAATTAGCTAGTGTTTCATCCTTGGGGTGTATGTAAGCGCCTATGTACATGAAGTACCGACTGCGCATCATATCCGACTGTATCTGTGCTTTATTTTCTACTCTTCATTATATTGATGCTATGAAAGTATACATACAACAGAAAGAACTTCAAAAACTGTTTGATAAATATGTTGCCCCGACACATATGCATCTTTCATTTGACGCATTGAATTATATATAATTGCTCTCTGAAGACGCATTTGCCAAGGAGTGCAAAACTGAATCAACGTCCCCAGGCGACAGTTATTTCCTTTTGATGGAAAAAGGAATTACCGGAGGAAAGAATCGATTTCTAGTATATCTACCCTGAGCCTGCCCTCTAGATCTTATCGGTCACCGGCCTTTGCTCAAATGAAAGATGCCCGTCAGATACATATACAGCGTGGATGTAATTTGAATTGATAGCTTATACCGTATCTGGGGTTTTCAGCGATATTTTACTGAGAAACGTTGCCGCTGGGGTTAAGGTCTCATCTGCTCTTATCTGTTATGTCCGAAACGCGGCGATATCTGAATAATGCGCTACTTCAGAAGATCTTTTTAGTCGGGTAAAAAAAAAGACCGCATTTTAGGTTATTTGAAAGAAATTGATTTGTTGCATAAGTTTTAATGTATGTGCATATGCCTTTTGGTGTGTTGTGTTGATTAATTCTGGACTGCTGTGTTGTTTACTTGTTTTGTTAGAATTTTGTTTGAACGTCGCTATATAGCTAAAATATTGCTGAACGCGACATTAAACCTTAATTCTCTCTCTCTATCTCAATAATGCTTTCGTATGTGTCCGGTTGAATATCGCCAGAGATTTGATTTGACAGCGTTCACGAAGATGCAAGAATGAGGCAGGGCTCGGTGTTGAGATTTGAGACGAAAATTATGAAGAAACTACGAGGCAAACGGGGTACACATGTTATCATCATCTGTGGTTTAGGGAGTGCAGTGCCTGCCAGGTGTACGACAGATTGAGTCGTATATAATTCAGGCTCAGGTGGGGGGACTCATTGTAGTTAACCAAACACCGTCAAATACCATAATAATGTGTACGTTTGCTGAGATATTCACAAAGACACACACAAATAATGGTAATCAAATACTGCGCAATTAGAAGACGGTTGTTAAATGTCGGCTTTATCTCCCATTGGGGCCATAAAACATCAAAGGCCAACTGATAGCTAAAACACGACGGGACAATTATGTTAATGTAGTTTGATCATTCATGTCTATAAGGGCACTTGTTACGGTTGTTTTCTTCTTGCTGGTAACAATGAAGTATAGTTTTGTCCCATTACGTTCCAGGTTAAACAGGTTCAGTTCTCCCCTGAAAAACTGACCTTCTTGTACTTTAGCCTGGAACTACACACTGATGTTTTTGATTACCACTCCTCCCACTTCACGTGAAATGTACCAAACCACACTCATGACCAAATGATTTTTGAGAACGTAAACTGCCTTCTGAGACGAGCACTTTTCAACCGTCTGAGCTGGTCACGTGGGTATCGTCGTTTGATTGTGTCCTGAAAAGAACACAGGCTCGCGACTGTCACAATTTTTTCAGAAATTAATCGACACTTACTAAGTTAGCGAAACACAATAAAAGTTAGTTATGATATTATCCAGTAATAACACAACTGAGCATTTAATGCGGGATATGCTCACGAACAGCCACCTTTGGCGGAAGTGACGTCATTTCATCCATTTTAACCTGCTGTGTTTGGTCAATTTACATTTTCAAGACAACATAAAGAAACTACATTCTGAACCATACCAGGCCGGAATGGAGGCCCACTTTGCTAAACGACAAATGAAATGAGAGGTGACACTTTGTGACTGTAGTTTATCATGTTGAGGTCATTTTGAGCCTAATTGCATAACCCTGGGGCAGAGGATCATGGGTAAATTCAAAATGGCGGTCATGTGAGAAAGTGAGTACAAGTGTTTGTGCTTTATCCAGAAAGTCTCATCTTAAAAATAACTGGATATAAATGCTACCTACTTTCTAAATGATATAAGTATAAATATATAATATCGGCTTGAGGAGCTGTGTCATTGTTCAGTCTATCACAGGGATAGTGAATGTACGTATTATAGACTCCGAATACTGAACTTCCTTTTTTTTTTCTCTCTTTTTTTTTGTAAGTAGTGGTGGTCGAGTGGATTAGAGCTCTTCCATTTACTGCTGGCGATTTGGTGCCAGACTATGAGGGTGTGAGTTCGAATCTTGTACGGGACTGGCCCATCCAGCACAAGTATTTGTGCTTTACCAAGGAAGTCTCATCCTAAAAATGATTGGATATACATGAACAAGATTGCCAGTCGGTGTACCGTCTGCAGACTCAGTACAATTGTCATGTTATGCTGAGTTGCATATCAGGAGAATATATCTTATGATATATGATAAGATATGATACGAACTGGACAATTTATTCCTGAAGAGATGCAAAAAAAGGGTAAAAGAACTTTTAATGGGAAAGGACCAAGTATGTTTAGATGGGTAAATGTCCCCAGAAAAGGTGCGGTAGAAGTGCCAAAAGTAAAATATTGCATATACAATAAATGGTTCAGTTGGCCTGAAATACAATATTATATTGTTTACTCAGAAAAGTTTCAAGGCACCGAGTCTCATCATTCTCCAATAACACCTCATATTTCTTTCTATAAACATACATGTATGAAGATAAACGATAACCAGAACCAGCTTGATACAGCATACTCGCTGTTACAATACGTAGTGGTAGACCAAATCTGGTTCTGTTTATCGTTTATCTTCATGTTTACAGAGAACAATAAGAATTGTTTTCACCTCAGAATCAACTATTTTGCACGAATGCACTACTTCACGGCCCTGCTCAGTACCTTGAATTTTTGTTTAAGTATACAATATAATATTGTACTTCATGCCAATTGAACAATTTCTTGTAGTGGAAGTATTTTATTTTGGTACTTCTGTATTGCCCCTGATCTGGGGTCATTTTACCCGTCTAAAGATACAAGGTCATTTTGTCGTTTTACTGGAATACCGACTGAAAAGCTTCATCTGTCCCCACCCCTGCCTATTTCGTGTTACCTTCCCCATGTTAAGGGTTGGAGACAAATGATCAATGTAATGTGCTCCCCTACCTCTTGTCTGAGTCAAGCATGGACGCATATAGGTTTAGGGTTATGATTATAGGGTTACCAGTAGTAGGAAAAGTGCAAATTGCCCCTCATTTGAGGAGCGCTCACTTCCGGTTGTGTGGAGCGCTGCCCTCAGCCAATCAGAAGCGAGTATTTTGACCCGATGCATTATGGGACATATCCAAGATGGCGGCGTCTGCCTTCTGGTTCAAGATGGCGGCACGTATGTTCAAGATGGCGGCACGTCCGGTGTCGAAAACTGGCCATTTTGTCGGGATGTGGTCATCTAGTGTCGAAAACTGGACCATGTATGGTTCCCGACTAGGTTAAAGCGAATCCACCCCCCCTCTTGCTCTCTCAGTGGCCCCACTGTGGAAATTTCTTACTCGGGATCACCACATGTGTCATCGCGCCACAGGGTTTCCTGGCGGACATATTTTACCCACGACCGAAGGGCCTAGGACCTTTTTTTAACCTGAACTTTTCGCATACTGCAGTGCCTAGTACAATCCCAATCTAGCCCCAGAACTCACTTTAGCTGCGAAAACTGACCTCTGGCCTAGTGGATTTCTGGGAGCAGAAACGGAAACGTCGCACCTGTTTGTTTACTTTCTTATTTATTCTACTTTTTATATGTTTTGTACTCTGTCCCAAATGGGATGCTCAGTGCAATAAAGAATCTTATCTTATCATGCACACAATTAATTTTCGGCGGAACCAATCTCGCATTCGTCTATTTCCGTATTGGCGGAAATTAGCCCAGTTGCTGAGTTCTGGTGATAGATTGCTATTATTCAACTAAACATAGAAATTGTTTTGTATAATTTGAATGAGTTATGTTCGTTTGGTTAAAATTAACTGAATTTCACAATAAAATGCACCCGGATCTCTCGATTATCAAAGGCACTATTTCTTAGCCGGCTCACTGCGTGATCGTCATACGCTCCCCACCAGTGGGGATTTGTGCGTTCTATGTGAGAGGCTTGTTCCGCCAATACGGAAATAGCCGAACGTGAGATTGGTACAATCCCAACAGTGATCCAGTTTTCGCCATCAACCACGCAATCCCTTGAAAATGAGCCGATGGGAACTTTCGTTGGAGAGCAAGTACACATAAACTAAATTGGGTGCAAACATCCGAAAAGTACACATAAACTGATGAAATCACGATAGTACTCCGGATATGCTTATTGCGTCTTGAGAGACAGGTGCAGCGTTTGGTCTATACCGGTCTTTGGCCCCAGGTTAATGTATAGGAGATTGGTTTAACCGAGAATTTGTCATCGGTCTCTCTCTATAGACTATTTTACAACCCGATGAAACCAGTTTCTGTCTGGAAAGATTGTGATGTCCTGGTGTACGACTTTATCGAAGACCATTTTCAAGCCCCGTTCTGGGCATAATTGTTGCTCTCACGTTCAATAAAAAACAATGAAAACCCAAGTGGTGTTTTAAGTGTTTTTATTAACTACAACAATGAACCAACAAGAATGTGTAGTGTTCAACAAGAATGCGTATAGCATGTAGCCAACAAGAATGCGTATAGTTCCAACAAGAATGCGTATAGTATGTACACGTGTCAACGCAAGTCCAATCAAAATTGTTCACAATGTTACACACGGGTTCGTATTATACATTCACACTGTCCGGGTTGAATCTTATCTCTCAAATGTCCAAATACGTGGTGCTCACACCATCGGCCTGGACTTTCCGTTTAGGGTAAAAGTAGGTGAAGGCATCTCGCTGCTGGATGTAGGATCGCATCTGGTTCTCGACGACACGAAATCCCTTGTTGGTCCCAGTGGCACTCGCTTTGCTCTGGAGGACGTTCAGGTACAGGGCCTTGTTGATGTTGGGATCGCGTCGACTCACCCCCTTGCAACTGAACTTGTTGTCACTGCCGTAACAAAAGTAGGTTTTGGAACACAGGGCGATCATGGCTTCACCACTCCACTCTAGCTTAAAGAGACCAGGGGTTCGCTTGTCGTGCTGGTAGTGGTCACGTCGAGGCAGCCATTGATCGGAATGTGATATCCACGTCCCCAAGCACCTGAAACCAAGGTTTGCTGACTGTCCACCTATATTCAAGAACACAGAGGTCAGTCGCGACGACATCGGCGACCACATGCGGGCCTACGCTGAAGAGCACCACTTCCTGACACAGTCCCGACGCATGCTCATTGGGAGTATGCATGGCGAGAAAATTCTCCTCGGCACCCCTATCCTACGGTGGTATATGAATCATGGTCTGGAAGTTACCCGGGTGTATCAAGCCATGGAATCCTTGCTCATGGTAGCGATGAAACACAATACTCGGTCCACCTACGATATTCTGTTTCAGGCACGTGTGCATGTCGGCGTCTTTCTGATCAATGAGCGAAAAGAAGGTGGGCAGATCGTGGAAGAGGTACCGCAAGGTAAGTCCGGGAATGCTTACACAGTCCTTTAACATGTCCACGCCCATACTCTGATATAACCGGAACATCTTCTCTGTTGCCTCAAGGAAGGGTACGACGTCCAAGTTGTTGTACCATATGAGAAAATCTCGGAACGTCTTCATGCTGTGGCGGTTCCACACTTGTTGGAGTTCGATGTAGGTGGCCTCCGGCAGATCTTCCCCTTTCAGGTCATTGTAAAACGCTTCCCTGGGTGGCAACTGGGTGTCTTCTAAGTGGTCCAGGTTCGTCATATGGGCGTACGGGAAGTAACCTTTCGTCTGGGTACAGTCGTATGCTTTCACCCACGGATCATAACTGTAATTGGGTGCCAGGTAATTCCGCACATCCAGGAAACGAAGCGTAGTGGTGGAAAGGGCCGTGTGGTCGTTGGTCTTCTTTATGACATACTTGACGGTGCCGGCCTTGGCGAGATACGGGTACAAAAAGGTTTTGATGAGATTGTGGTCGTAACGCCCCGAATTGAACCCGAGGACGGGCAACTGACTCAAGTACTCCAGCAAGCGCAACTTCAGTTTCTCAGCATAGGGCTTGGGTGGTTTGATGGGTGATGGAGTGTCCTCGTCCTCGGTGTCTTCCGTAATCTCCGTATCCTCGATGTTCTCGATATCCCCGGTAGTCTCCATATCCTCGATGTCATGGGGAAGGGTGGTAATACGGGAGTCTAGCTCGTCTAAGGCATACTGGAAGGTGGAAACTAGGTGCTCGAAACTGGCTAGACTCACCGTCTCCAAATACTCCACCATCCGGGCAATCAGTTCATGGGGATCACCCATGGAGACCAAACACAGTGGGGTGTCGTACCCGGGCACGTTTGTATGGATACTCACACTGAGTGGAATGTGGCGCTGTGTCCATTGCGTTTTCGCCGAGGTCGCTTCCATGGGTTCAAGAATGGATTCAAAATCGTAACAGGCACGGAACGGGAAATAGCGCTGCTCGATGGGAATGTCGATGCGTTCGTCGGTGAGCTCTTCAAAGATGGTCGGGGTGTTGTGGAAGATGCCGCCAGGGAAGTCACATGTCTTCTCGTGGCGATGTAGGAGCCAACTTTTTTTGAAGACGCGGTGACATTTGTCACAACTGTAGGACTGGGCGTATTTGTGCAGGTCCATGATGTACGAGAAATGCCCCACGGTCCCGTCCTGGTACAAGTTGAGATTCAGGGTCGTGGTATAACGCTCGGGTGACGGATGGACTAGGTGGGCGATGAATTGGTCGTCGGATTCACGGGTGAGGTTGTAGACGAAAATATTGACCTCGAACAACCTTTCCACCACGTCTAGTTTACTCAACGGCACGCCACGGAAATGGTGAGGTTCAATCTCTTGGTCTTTTAAATAGGCGTTGTAGTATTCGTTGGCGGCACGGTCACACTTTCTGGCTGGTACCTGGTCCAAATGAATCGCCAGACATTGGAATAAACATTTCCGGTCAGTATACGGTCCATGGTCGCCACCCACTAAGGGATGCATGCCTTCTCGCTGTTTCAGCCAAGCCGGTAAGTTGATGAATCTGTCAATTTGGTGACGAAAAAGGTGACGTTCGTTGCCATCTCCACGGTCCATTGGGTGTCGGGGCGTTGTCGCTGGGCCCAGTCCAAGGGATCCACTAACTCGACCTGGGTCAGAGCCATCTCCAGTGAGGTTCGATCAGTTACTGTGAATGGCTTGGCGTATACGTGAGTATTGGCACTCGGGTAATAGTATCGCAGTTGGTCCGTTACCTTGTGTCGTAACAGGTAGCCAAACGACAGATTAAGCTTGAATGCACAGGATTGGTCGTGAAAGATGGCGCTGACGTAGTTGGAGAGATGTGCTAGGTCCGTCAGTCGAAAGTTGTAGCGATCTTGAAGTCGACACCGGCGATGGAAGCAATGCCGGATATTGGGCCAATGGCGTCGATACATATCACTCACGGGATCGTCTTCAGCAAGTATGTCGCTGGGCATGTCCACCGGGTCATTGATAAACTGACCCTCTTCATTGCAGAACGGCAAAATCTCCACGGGTGCAGGGGCCGGGATCAGTATGGACCTGGTAGGTGGTGGGATGTGCATGGGCTCCGGTGTAGAAGGGGTTGGGATCTGCTTGGGCTCCGGTGTGTCGGCCGTTTCCATGGGTTCCTCCACACGAGGCTGAACGAGTGGTGTGTTGCATCCATGGCGGGTGTGCTGGTGACGTCTCAGCTGGTTCGGATGGTTGAATCGGTTGCCACACGTCTCACATAGATGCGTCGCTGACTCATGGGCAATCCGTTCATGGCGCTGTAAACCATCCCGCCGTGTAAATGTCTGTGTACAGGTCGTACAGGCGAACAGCGGTCGGGCGTTTCCATGCTGGGTTCGTTGATGCCGTTGTACATTACGCTGGCGAGTGAATGTTTGTGAACAGGTCGAGCAGGAGAACATGGTGAAAGTGATGGATTGTCCACTCAGCACAGTCTATATATAGCACAGAGGTCAAGTCTTCCAAGGAATTTCGGCAGTAATACGCCAACTTCCAAAGCAGTTCCAATTTGTAGAGTTTTCTTCTTCCAAGGAGCTTTTCATACACTTGATCTCGATCTGAAATTAGAAATAATGGTTAAGTCTCCTTTATGGATGTGAGTTGTGGGGACTGGTAAATAGGTAAAATATACACAATTACAACACATATAAGGGAAGTGGGAAGAGGTGCCGACATACTGACAGAGCCACATGACTTCACAGTATAGTCTTCCCGTTAACCTATTCTAAAGTACATACCGGTACCAAGAATCTAATGATTCGTGATATTTGTTGTATCTCAGGTACGCTTGTATTGTACCTGTTCATGTGGCAACTTGAACGATATGACCACATGGCTGTACTCAATACGGTAAACGTATTGGCAAAAGGTTGTGCAAATATGTTCTGAATTGGGCTACATACTCTAACGTCCGACCCTAACGGATAATGTTGAGTGCAAACCCCCAGTCTACGCTAGGGCGAAGGCATGTCCTCAGGGCTAATGTTGAGGGAAAGCCCCAGGTCTCTCACCCTTGGAGTTCTCCGTAAAAGCCCAACTCTAGCGAACTCTCGTGTATTCTCGCTAACTTTCGCGGGTGAATGCCAGGCCCAAGGGAAGTCGTTTGGTGAAAGCCCCAGGTCTCTCACCCTTCGGATTCTCTGTATAATGTACCAGAGGTGATGTGCATGCACACTCCGTTCTGCGCATGCACAGTCGAACCATTTTAGTCTAAGGCGAAGGGATGTCGTTTGGTGAAAACCCCAGATCGCTCACCCCATTAGTTCTCGGAATAATGTACCAATGGTGATGCGCATGCACACTCTGTTCCGCGCATGCGCAGTCGGTTCATTTTACACTTGGGCGAAGGGATGTCGTTTGGTGAAAACCCCAGGTGGATCACGCCTGGGGTTCTCTGCGTTAGGCTCTGGACGTGTGCACTGGGAAATTGAAGATTTCAATATTTTCAGTACATTAAATTCTATAAATTGCCAACAAGAGATAGCCGCTCTGATAGTGTAATATCATAACTTGTTTGATACACTAGTAATGGGGAACTTCCTGTACTGATACTTCAGTACTTTCAAAATCATTGAAAGTACTTGAAGCAAAAGTTAACAAAAATATGATTAAGGCAAAAACATGGTGCTCTGAAAACAAAATGATAATTAACCCAAGTAAAACTAAAGCAATGTTAATAGGGTCATCCCAAAAGTTAAAGCAATGTGGTATGGAATCTTTCAATGTCACAATCAATGGCACCCTTATTGAAAGAGTTGACCATCAAAAATTGCTTGGTTTACATTTAGATAAAACTCTGTCTTGGCAATCTCATGTGGATCATATTTGTACTACTGTTTCAAGATTACTGTCTGTCCTGAGGATGCATAAGAGTCTAATCCCACAGAATATGCGACTTTTATTCTACAATGGATACATATTCTCTCATATTATCAGTATCTGGGGTAATTGCTCAAACCAACTACTGAACATGATACATAAACTGCAAAAGACTGCAGCACGTTTGATCTTAGACAAAACAAAACACTCCTTCTGCTCAACTTTTTAACATGCTACAGTGGCAAACAGTATTTAATTTGATTAAACTCAATAAAGGTGTTACTGTATACAAATCACTCGATGTGTATTACAGCGTGTCGTGGCCGAATGGTTAGAGTGTCTGACTCTGACCCGGAGTGCTACAGCTGGCGTGGGTTCGCCCCTCGCAACTGACTGCTTACATATATACTCGCCTATTCACGAGGCGCTGGACTGATTCGGTGTCCAGGGTAATATGGACTGATGGTGGAACTAGTTGCTACGCTAGACCTTCGCCAGCGGAGGCACTTGGGGAATAAAGTACCTGGGTATCTTTCAGTGACCGCTATATAAATCCACTTACAGTAGTACATCGCACACACCTAGTCAGAAAAAAGGACGGGTCTATATGTACAGTCAGGAGGTGTCAATGCACTGTAAATAAGTTACTTGCACAGCCTGCACAGCACGGGACCTCGACTGCTACTGACCCTGTCTCGACCACCCTAGTAAGCGGCGGGGTTACTGCAAGCTTCTAAATACCTCTGTAAGAGGGTGCTCCTAGATGAAAGGAGGGATTTCCGAACCAACAACAACAACAATTACCCAGATTACATGAAAAATCTATTCACTGACAACATTGGTCAAAGAACTCGGAGATCTTCAGCTACAAACACTCTTACTGAGCTGTTTAAGAAAAGCCTAATATATTCAGGACTGGTCCTGTGGAATTCCCTGCCAGCCAATACACAAAATGCTTCCTCTGTTCAGAGCTTTAAAACCTTGTTTGTGCAACAATATCTCCTTAAATCCCTAGATTGTATACTTATGCTCCTTTGCCTGTATTGCGTTCACAGTGATGCATACCAAATTGTATAAGTATATAGTTTTCTATTGTCCATATGAATGTTATCGTTTTTGCTACCATTTGAGTGTGATATGAATGGCATGTGAATGTTTTGTGTGTGAGGGCCACAGGGAAGATCAGCATTGTTTGTTGACTGAGCATACATTTGTACTTCACCCTCTTGAAATAAAGTTTTATTATTATTATTATTAAGATCTCACTTCTGAATATTATGTTCGAAATTAAATACCTGGATGCGGTCATCTATGCTACTGGATTTGTAGTTCTTGAAACTATTCCATGGAAGAAATGAAAATAGTTCAATTTAAGCTTCTTGAATTTTACATGTACGAAACATGATTTCGTTCAGGTTCTTGTAATTCAAATGCCTGTATTTGTCCTTATATTGAAAATAATACCAATTAGATGTTCCGCCAAGTGTTAAAACTTAGCAAGAAAAATGATTCCTCTCTCTATGATGCAGTGTTGAGAAATATAAGTTCTTGTAGAAGGCATTATTACCCCCCAAGATCCAACTGAGAAGTTATAGGTCACTTACAAAAAAAATTAACTCACCAGCTTAGTGCATTTCAGTGTTCTGTTTATCTTATGAAAAGTTGATAATTTCTCATCACAACACACAGAGAAACATGACTATCACCAAAATGATTACATGTATATGTAGTCTTTTCCCATCAATTCTGCATTTGCAATGAAATAACCCTTCAGAGGGAGTGGCCATGTGACCAATGGATCTCTTACAAAACTACTCATGAAACTACTACTAGCAGGTCTCTTGAGCAGGACAAACAGGTGAATGTGCAAACTATATCCTGACCAAACTCTATTAAAATTTATGTGAACAAATGAGATTTGTTCCAGAAATTTGTTTAAACTTCTTGAATGGGAAAATACACTTTGCCTTAGCATATTAATCCAAACTGGACAAAGATCTATCTGTTGCTTCTGAATAGCTGGGAGAAATATTTGAATGCTTTCGGAAATTCTAATAATGATGAAAATATGATGAATATACTTTAATATCATAATCAAAACTGTTCAAGAAATAATCATCCCTCCAACAGTTTCACCACTTTACAAGGAAATTAGCAGTTTTTAATCTTTCAATAGCAGTCATAATTCTTCAAATTACTCCACCTTATGTAAGAAGGCATACTTGTCAGCTGATTTAGTGTCCTATAGAAGGGGAAATAAAATTACATGTAATAGTATTCTTCAGTAAATTAGATTTCTTATTTATAAGAATAGACAGCAACAGTTCTTCCAATTATTTCACTATGAAGGAGGTATCTTTTCAGCTGTTTGAATTTATTGTGCTACATGTAGGAGGATTGCTTAATTGCAATTAAAACATTGAGAATTTCCCAGGAAGCAATTGTACACATAACCTTTCAGGATTGAACCTACATGCAATTTCACTGTATATTTTGACTTGGATCAAGGCCATGTCTCCACAGGATTCTTGTGACCAACGTCACCATATTACCAGATGTATGTAGTATACATTGTATAAGTTCACAAGATCTAGCTAGAATCCCCTGAGCTATACATGTATTGTCAGAAGACAGCATTGACCACCACCTTCCTGCTTATAACAATGATGTGACGTGGCAGGTCACTATTGTTGATGTGCCATGTTCGTGCTGATATCGACTGATCTCGTTGTTTGTTATGTTGTCATTCAAATATCCCGCCTTTTGAAATGTACACACAGATCACCCATGACGCCACACGAATCTCGTGAAGTTGGCCTATAATGTTTATCTTTCATAAGACTTCTGGTATTGTAGAAACACTATTGGTATTGTAGAAATAAATGAAACAATATGCGAAGGTCATTCAGCTTCACAAATGCTCAACATTATGTAATGACCATGTGCATTTATGGTGTGCCATTTAGAAAGGCAAAATCCTACACCATATACAGTGAGAACAGCAATAGATAGTGTATTCAACCTTCAAGTCTTTATTGTGTAGGTATGATCTTGTTAGTTGATATTATTTTCAAGATAAATGTTTCTGATACCATTTGACAAGGGGAAACCCTCATCCTCAGGAATATATATATCAACCTACATGTAGCAATGCTGTTGTGTTTTCAGTTACTGATGATGCAATGAATCAATGCAAGGGCATATGAATCACAAAATTGGATATAACCACAACATCAAAATGTAAAGGATTAAACCTTGTCTAGTAGCGTATGGAATATCTCTCTGAATATATGAACTGTAACAGATAGGCACATCTATTAATGCCCAAGCCTTGGAATTATTGGATATGCATATAGTGACATAGTCTTGCCAATTGCCTGATAGAGATCAGGTTTGCAGTTATCAATTTATCAATTCTGTATGATTTTAGGGTATTCATAAGGATGTGGTGTCTTATTCCATGCTCCCCCTATTCAGTTGTAGCTTTACCCACACAAGCTTGATTCAGTGTTGTGAATCAACTGTTAAAACTGGATTGGAGTGATAGTCATGTGATTGGGGTACGGCTACTTAAAAATCGAGCAAGATCGATTTCCCGTTAAGTACATTAGGATCCATCAATTAATCCTCTGTTCGAATCCAGTCAAATCTTGATAGAGATCTGTTGGATTGAGGAGTAGACCCTTGCGGATGTCAATTAATCGAAAAGGTTTCTGTTAACATTATTTCAAAATCAGAAAGATACCCAATTTTAGTAAAATGGCAAAAACTGAAATCACTTGTATTGAGGATTGGTTATTCTCTGCCCCAGGCGCTGGCTTATCGACAATAACTGACTGAATGCAGACTAATAATCCTGCGCATATGGAGTCTGAGATGGTTCAATTTCAAGTTTTACCTCTGTGCATTCTCACAGAACTTCATGTATTGCCATGCAAACCCTATCACTCTCGTTCTTGGCTCAGCTGAGATTACAGCGTAGTACTGCCAGGACCAACAACGAACTGGCAGTTAACATGCATTAGAATTCTCGATCACAATCTGCGGGCAGTTTCGACATACCCATCCACAGATGGGCCCTTCTGTAGGAGGCTGGTAACCTCCACCATATATCTGTTGTGCCATGTCAATTATAATTCTCTGTTTTATTTTTTAGTTTAATGTTTTATCACTGCTAATGGCCGACCAGCCTTCCAGCCATGGCTCGGATCTCAAGCAACCTCACAACGTTCAACCCCACTGAATCACAAAGAGCCTCATTTTCAGTATCCGGATATTCAAATATTGGGGATTATCAGGGAACCTGTTAAGATGGGGTAGGAGAAAGGGTTGCATGGTGTGCTCTGCATGACCAGTGCCCACTGTATCTTTATGGAGTGCCTGAACTTATACATCCATCATTCTGCAGTCATGAGAAGATGCGGTCACAAAATTGATTGGATAATGTCATTAGGGATATCACGATGTATGCATCATCTTGTTGTGTTGTAGGTATCGATTCAATATTAAAGATTTAATCAGCCTCAAAATCGATGGATTTAGTAAACTCTCCCATGTGCGTTTTTCAGCAGAGAAGATTACGAAAGCATCAAATGTATAATATTTGATGATAGTGGGATCGCCATATACCATTGTATACAATGGATGCAAGAATATCTTGTCAGATCAATTTGTAACTCTGCTCGCTTCGACGGTTTTTCTGTTTCGCCATTGAGTGTGTGTTCTACGTGGAGAGGAAAATGACGTATGAGTGACGTAGCGACGCTCACGAATCTGAATGCTGAACAGATGCAGCCGTGGGATAACGTCATGGCTCGTGTTTAGGTTCGATAATGTCGCATAGCATACGTTGGTAGAATGCACCACACGTGTATACGCTAGTTGACATGGTCGTGGAAAAATAAACAGCATGCCATACTGTTTATTTTGATGATCAATTCCTCCCATTTTCTCGTGAATGGCAGAAACAAGTTTAGTTTTTTGTGGCAAAATGTGTTTCATTTTGTACCGGTACCTGTTGTAACATATGTCACTTTCGCCAAGTTTGAGAGACATCGATTTCAGCCTAGATTTTGAGGCTGATTACATCTTTAATTTCTTTATCCAGGTGATGCTCTATTATGGTTCAACATGTTCATGATGCACTTCTGCTGTTCTGTCATATGGTGCATGAACAAAGTTACAGCCCGTGACAGAAATTGGGGCCAGTGGTAGTCTCTCGAAAACAAATGGAATGAAAGTGTCCATAACAAGGAAAAATTTATTCAGGGATCCATAGATGCTATGGAACGGCCGAATGAATACATTTTAAGATATATATATCTAATCAACGTACCCATGACGCTGTGTGGTTTCTGAAATTACGCGATTATTGAAGCGTAACATCTCTTAACCCCAGCCTATATCAATTAAATCTGTCCGAAAAAAAATAGCGCAAGGAGTATAGAGAACTATATATCATTTCCTGTACGATATGGAACCGAAATATGGTGATTGATGTTAACTGTACACAATGTGTGACAGCTTTCGTGTATCATGTGAATGTTGGAAGAAGCACCCCTTGTCTCCTTATTACCCCTCCCCCTCCCCCCCCCCTCTCCCGGCGCTGGTCAAGGTCAGTGTAAAACTGTGCTAAGAATGATGCATTTTTCATGGAAAAGAACACTCTCAAAGTTTAAGTTCAGTGTTATAATGATCCCCATATGACAAGTGATTGATCATAGACAGTAGCGATATACCTATTCCAAATACGTCGGATCAAAGCAAGTTGATTTGGAGCAGAGCGTCGAAATATGGACCATCTAACCTTCTCCCATCATAAGACTTGTGAAGAGCAACTTCGTCACATTTTAAACCTGTTGAGTTTGATGCTTACTAAACTCGCACGACTGTATCAAACGATGTTCTCACATTTAATAGCTGAAATGATCGCACCTCACTTGTGTCTCTTTCTGCTGTGGTCTCCACAATGATTGACGTACCGAAAATATTTCCGGTTCTCACTACGGTCAAACTTGTGTAAATATATCATTACGTACGTGTGAGGGGTTGAGTGCTGGTGAGGTATATCTGGTAGAATTCAGGCAAGTCGCTCCTCTCGTCAGGCAGGCAGCTGCTGGTCAGCTCCAGGCTGAAGTATATCCACTGGTCAGGCAAATGTGGTAGAATCCAGGCAAGTCGCTCCTCTCGTCAGGCTGGATATCTAGGCTCAGGCTGGTCAGGTAGGCTGAGGTGTATCCACTGGTCGGGCAAGTCGCTCCTCTCGTCAGGCTGGATATCTAGGCTCAGGCTGGTCAGGTTGCGCAGCGTCGGGAGGTCAGTGAAAGAATGAAGCAATGCCATGAAAATTCCGGCTTTTATAGGAAAAATAGTAGGCGCGGACGTAGGCGAAAGCACACCGTGAGTACCCCAATTCGATTGGCTGATTGTTCGACCGCTGATTGGTTCTTTTTCTCGACCGCTGATTGGTTCTTTTTCCCGACCGCTGATTGGTCCAAATGGAAATGCCCATCTTTCCCAGGTTAATTTACAATCCCCTTTTTGTGCTCAAGCTCTGTATATCGATGCCGCAACATTGTAGCGATCGTGGTGCAACATTGTTGCAATTCGAGGAGCCAGGTGTTCCGTACGTGAGCTCACTCACACAGACACGTAGGCACCAGACCAGGTGTTCACGATGCCGCAACATTGTAGCGATCGGGTTGCAACATTGTTGCAATTCGAAGAGCCATGTGTTCGGCACGTGAGCTCACAGACACGTAGGCACCAGACCAGGTGTTCACTGTGTCCGCAACATTGTAGCGATCGTGGTGCAACATTGTTAGTTCGGCACGTGAGCTCACTCACACGTAGGCACCAGACCAGGTGTTGTTGAATGAAATGGGGCACTGAGGTACGCGAAAAGTTCAGGTTAGAAGAAAAGGGCCGGGCGTGCCGCCATCTTGAACCAGAAGGCAGACGCCGCCATCTTGGATATGTCCCATAATGCATCGGGTCAAAATACTCGCTTCTGATTGGCTGAGGGCAGCGCTCCACACAACCGGAAGTGAGCGCTCCTCAAATGAGGGGCAATTTGCACTTTTCCTACTACTGTTACCTTTCCGGGTATGGATTAAAGCATGCAGCTGGAAGATCGGTGAGCAATGCGTAGGCCTAACGCAAACGCAAAAATACACGAAAACACTGTGAAGGCAGCTGTAATCTTTTTTTGTCAAATAAGCATAAGCAGAGGGATACTCTATTTACCGACAAATATTACGTTCATAAAAATAAAAAAAGTATACGGTATATATGTTTCTTCAGAGAGCTTTCCACGGGCATTTGTATGAATAATACAGGCAAGTTTCCAGTAGGATAGATATTTATAGTAAGAGGCGATTGGTTTGTGCACACACGGGAACGACCAAGATATGCGAATGTTCTATTATCAAAAGTACATGCCATCTTCAATATTTATAAGCTCGTCCTTTGTCGATAACATATGTTACCTGCGCAACATTTGGTTTCAATTAGCCTGATTGATTTTACGTGTCCTAAGTGCCGATGTGTAGCTCTAATGATGCTTCTAATCCTTATCAATTATCAATATTTCTTCCAGTCAAATACCTGAGGGTATTCCTGATTGGTCACTAACGGATTGAAGTTCGACGCGAGAAAATAGCCGTACAATACAGGCTAAAATGGGGGAGGGGGATCGCGGGAGTCCTGGACAAAGTCTAGAGACTATTGTCAAATCCGATATTCTGTAGATTCGTTGCCCTTAATTAGTAATATCCATGTCTCTATGATACTATTTGCCGTCTTGAAAGAGCCCCGGTCAAACGGCTTCGTCAAATTTTCTATTGTGTGACTGGAGGAAACGTTAGCTTTTATTGGTCAAACAGTAAGATTCGTTGAGGTGTGGAAGGAATCCCAGCGCTATAGATTTCTAGCATCTTCCAGTGTATCTTCATAGAGATTTAATTTCCGAATTCGCGTGTGTTAGGAATACAGGTCTTAGCCGGAGTAATAGAGATATTAACTTTTATTTCACATCGTTTTCGTCAAAAGATCAGACGAAAACGGAACAAACTCGTTTTGAGCAATCAAATGAACGTGGCCATTAGTTACAGAACAACAAACATCGAACCGTTGTACTAATCCTCTGAATGATACCCGAATGTTGTTGCGAAAATTCTGTGATAGAACACCAACGGACCGCTTAATCTGGTCAAACCTCATTTTCAGGCAGTTTAGACATAAAAGAAAAGGAAACCATTGTGAACTATCGTCTTAGCGTCCGGCCGCTACATGGAATGATATACTCCTACTGTCATTGTAGCCCTTTTCGAGGATAGTCTATGTGCCAAATATGGAGTGTCAACTCTTCCATTTAATGGCATTATTTGTTATTTATAACATCGCCTCTTGGTGCCGGTGTGATGGATAAGAATGTCCTGGTGATTGGTGTCGCTTTTATATCCTTTTCTATTGCAACCAAGGACGGACACATGTCTCCATTGTGGAGAAAAGTGTCCTAGCTGGGTTAGAAGATAAGAGCCGGACACTCTGAGTCACCGGACATTCTTAGCCGCCACACCGTAACGGAAAAGTAATGTGGTCATCTGATAACCCTCTACGAGAATAGTCTTTTTGGCAAATATGGGGGCTCAACCCAACGAGTTAATGGTCGTACAGGCCATTTCTTTACGTATTCCTTTATCGAGAACAGCGCCCCTGTGGTATATGAATGATGAATATCTTCAAATATAGAACGATAAAACATTAACAAGTCCGAGTCTAGGACATCTAGAATGTTTCTAAAAAGAAAACGACTGAATCTGTCGGAAATTGGTAACGAAGCCAAATACTACACTTCCGGCTGCACATGTCTCCGTTGTTATAACCCCGATGTCTCTAACCCGGTTTTACTCGGTAGAGTTCCCGTTACATATGCGCAGTTAACCCAGAGTGCACTATTGTGCATAACTGGGTGCAGGGGTCTCCTGTGCTGCAACTCCGGTGGTTCTAGCCCCCTCGCTCTCTATGGAGTTGCACTTGTGGTTGCGCATGAGTAGTCGCAACGCACAATCAAACATGACTGGCTGGTTTAGAGAACAAAGTGACTATCAATGCAACCGTGACTTCAGCTGATCAGCTACTGGTTGGCATAATTTCAATTTGCTCTATCTTTAACCCAGGAAAATATTTTGAACTGGTGTTAAGTCACATAATTTTATACACATGTACTATCTCTTCTCGGTAGTAACGGAAATTGTCTTTATTCTTTGAATAATTTTTCAAATATTACATGAAAATATGCCACCTATCACCAGTACAAAATCTTCTCATGGGTTAAATGATACCCAATGAAATTATACGATCGGCTGATCAGCTGACATCACGGGTCACTGCACGGACAGGCTCTTCTTTGTTCTCTCAGTAATGTGCAAAAGGCGGATTACATAGCTTTTCGCCCGGGTGAAGTTGTCAGTTGGGTTCATCGGGAACACACATATATGTTCATCCTACAGATGACATGCTTTGCTCGGAGTTTCGGCGCGATACTGTGTTCGAAACAAGTTACAAAATGGATGCCAATATGGATTCCTGCTTGTGCGGGTTGGGTCACTATATCGTACATTATAGTACGAGACCGTGCCGAGTGAATGTTTGTTATTATACCACATCTCTTTTAGATATTTATTCAAATATTTCTCTCCTGACTGCACAACGATCTCCACTGGCAATTTAGGTTGGTTTGTGTGCAATGGTAGGTTCCATGAGCAACAAGTCGAGCTGATGTGGAAAAGTTATATAAGCACTAGAGAATAATATCCTTCGGTTTTTCGAGTGAATTTTAAAGATTTACAACATCAACAACAAGTAGCAAAGAAAATGCCTAAATATGAAAAACTGGTCCAATTGATAAAGCTAATAGGTTGCCTGAATGTAAGAAGAAATAATTACACTGATTTAGCCTTTTGCTCCCAGCCAGACATGATCAGACATGGTTTGCCTTCGCTATTCTTTGGATCCTTAGTGACGCACGCAGTTAGCAAATCTCGCACATCCTATTTTACTATTCAGCCGATTGGTCGAGAAATCTGTTCTAGACTTTCCACGAGAACACACGAGGTTTTCACAGCTTCGATATAAGATGGTATTCCTGCGAACATACCTTATTAGTTTGCCGAGATTGTTCAGTTTAAAGGTCACCTCGGACAATCAGTCAGCATATCGAGGAAACAGTTAATATTTCATACCCAATGATAACGAATGATAACGAATTGAGCTGACTCATCCGTTATTTCATGAGAGTTCAGTAAGGAAACAGACAACCTCCCCACAGCGCATGCTCCATTTCACAGGCTCCATTATCGTGTTATTAGACCCCCAGCGAGGTGGTTGAGGAAACAGAGCGTTCAGCGAGGAAAAATAAAGACAAACGAGAACTCCTCATAAATTGACGCCGTCTGGAGTGTACCATCGATGTTAATTGCAAACGTATTTACGACGGGGGCTAACGTTTGATCTCATATCGATCTTCAACCCTTTCATCGGTATATATTATATGTTACTGACAATGATAATAATTCCTACCGTGAGAATGAATAACAATCGAGAACCGAGAAAATTAGCGCTCCATCAAAAAGTCAAGGATCGACCGATTCATCGTGCAAGGTGCAAATCACATGAAATATATGTTAAATTTCTAAAGACGTACCCATATTGCCTGTGGAATAACCCGTATACTAACTGTTACTGTTATTGTGTTGAACCAAAGAATTCGCACCATAATGTTCACCACGCAAATAGTAACCTGTAATCAGAAAATCTCTAAATTCCAGGTAAAAGACCTGATTCCTATACAAAGCTGTGAAATATATTTCGCGATTCCTCGCTGGTATATGTAGGCCTACATTGCATCATCGGCATTTATATAATTTCGCAATCTGTAAATATTCAACCCCATGCAAGTGCTCGTTTCAACTTCTGTCGAATTTATGCGGAAGAAAGATCCAATATTATAGTTTTAAAAAGCTAATTTACATTGACACCGAGTGTCCAGTTATGGAAAAAAAATTCTACATTGTATTGCTACCTTTAAAAATTATGGTAGATATGGAAATTATCTGGAAAGTATTTTTTAAAAACAGTTTTAATCAGGAACTGTCTCCGTCTAGGCATTCTGTGTGCATTGGGGCCTGTCTGAAATTTGCATTAAACAATAGATGTTTGTTGATTGGCATTTGGTTATGCAGCTTCATTTATGAGCGAGCACAGTGTGAGAGGATGTGAATGGATGGGCCACATAGGCAGTTGGGGATTGAATAGAAAGAATATATGGCATTTCCCACATCGCACAAACTGATTCTTATACAAGCTTTGGACTGTCCATCTTGGTTGACAGCAATTATCATTGCCTTTGGTCTGTATGTTGTCACAGTAAATGATAAAAAATCTTTAAAAAATAATTTCCAATGCAATTTTCTTTACTAGCATTGTCTTTTAAAGGTAGTTTTCAACTGAAAATTGTGTGTGTTTACTGCTTGTGGAGTTCTGCTCGCTGTCTCAAGAACATTTGTCTTTTGAGGATTTGTATTTATGTAAATATCCTTGCATGTCAAACATGCTATAATGGGATTCTCCCTGGCACAATGAACATTTGGGTATGTGATTTTACTATATTCAAACAGAACAGACCAAAAAAGAGACACTTTCCTTTTACTCGACTTTGAAATGATTGCTTCTATATCATTCCGCCATGGTAATCCCTAGCCGTCTTAATGAAAAACTACTGGTGGAAATACACCAGTATATGCAATATATAGCTGATGACCGTTATCATATATCAAAATAACCCTCATATTGTGCTGAATGCAAATAGGCTATCCTTTCAAATCAGTGTAAATTAACGGTATAATTACAAAAAAAACTTCTAGTCGTTGTCATCAGAAGTCAACAACGACAAAAACACACTGAACAGTGCAAAAAATACTCTAACGTCCCTGCTACAATGTACACTATAATAGATGTGAATATTCGATTGGGAAGTATTTTATACATATACTTTAATATATCTATTATAATTTGCACAACCAAGCATGTTAAGAGCAATTCACGTCAGTCTGAAATGGAGGATATTCCAAGGTAGCACAACATTTGTCAACATGGTCTAAGGCAGGTAACATGAAAACACATTTTATTGATGGAGTAAAAAATATGACTGGACAGAGCAGGGTTTACCAGTTTGGTGTTTACATTCTATCGTCCACTGCCCATTGTAACTTGTGTGGATCACGTAATTAGAATGTTCGCTCATACTTGCCGTTTCTCCCCCAATATAGGCTTTAAGGCCACTCGGTGTTGTAGGTTGGGATCCATCATGTACGAGTGGCCAGCGTCTAATTATAAAGCGTTGTCCAGGTGGGTCAAATAATCAGCGATTGACAGTATATGTAATTTAGTTCATTAGATTTGTGATGACTAGGACCAATACAGCAAACTATTTCCTTCCCAAGAAACACCTGTTGTTTGATGACAGGAGCTTCGAGTAATTAACCTAGATTCCATATCCCATACCAGTTGAGGTTACTGTATCGGGTCGAAACTTCAAAATCTCGATTTTTGTTCTTTTTTTGTACACAGTCAAACCTTCAAGTTGGGGGAATAAGAAATTAGGAAAATTAGTGCATTGTAGTAAAAATGCATTGTAGTAAAAAAAAAAACATGACCCGGGATTAGCGTGGCTCAAGCGGTCAAACACAGTGCTGATTGGTTTTTATCCGTTTTCTCCGTGTAGTTTTTCGCCAAAAAGTGGTTTTCCCCTTTCTAATTTCCCTCCTGTTATTTGATGTACAAACATGAACTTTGGACACAATATTCCAATCATGTAGATCTTCAGCCACAAATTTTATAAGTTCGGCCCTGTTCATGAATTATTTATGATTTAGTGGAAAGGGGGCGAGTTTTTGTAGATTTTTCAATCTTTCAAATTTGCACGACGATAAAATAACTTCTAGGCTCTAACTAAAAAAAACTGAGGCAACTCATTTTTATTCAAATGTTAAAGTTCATTATTCCCAAAAAGCAAGTGTATGTTTGATGAAAACAGAGAGTTATTAGCGTGTGCTTTTGCGGACTATACTTTTCTAAATGACATCATTTATCTTTAAATAAATCGATTCTTGTAATAAATTCGAGAAAGTTATTTACTTATCTAAATTCCTTGAATCAAGGGCTTTCAGAAAATGTATAGTTTGTATGGATACAAACAAGCACTGCCCCGTAATTAAGCAAAATGTGATACGTACGCAACTGGAACCCGATACAATAACCTTACACTCATCATCATGGCGTGTAATTCCCACGTCGCCCCCGCTTATGTGAATAGTTGGGATGGTATTAAGAAGACTTTGATTAATGCATGTGATAATGTACATACAATAAAGTGGCAGATTATTTTACAAATATAGTCACCCTTTCACGTCTCACTGATCTCTTTGGTGGAGTTATTCAGCCTGGATTGTACGGACACAGCGAACAATCCATGATGACCAATTATTACACAGGATGTAGAGTCAGACTGATCTTCGATCGCTGCTATAAAAAGCCACGCCACAAACGATCCGAGTCAGGCATGCATCTGACTAGTCAAGTACCAAGACTCTGATCTGTTATCAGAGTCATGCTGTGTGATCTCCCATGTGTCAACGAGGTAGATAAACAACGTCGGAAACAGACCAGAAAAATACATTCACTCGCCCCAAATCCCCACTATCGTAACATATGGTATCTGCGGATTAGAATGCCACTAATATTCTTACATGTCTTAGTCACAAACACTTACTTGCACTTCAACTGCGGCAGACAACAAAATGAAGTGAGAGCCGAGAAGGCGACTGTCATGTCGATCTTCTTCTCCACTCAATCGTGCCGACAACATACGAGATTCTGTAAAAGCGACCACGTCAAATTTTGCCCGTGGGACCAAGTATAGGCTTGAGCAGTGTGCGGCACTGTCTCATGGTTTGTGAGCGTCGAATATTATACACGTGTTGGCATGCTCGAATTTCTATATTTAGTCACACGGGCAAAATTGAACGGATCGCTTTTAAAAAGGACTCGTCTGAAGTCAGCACGTTTGATGGGAGAAGAAGATCGACATGGCAGTCGCCCTCTCGGCTCTCACTTCATTTTGTTGCCTGCCGCAGTTCAAGTGCAAGTAAGTGTTTGGAACTAAGAACATTGGTGGCATTCTAACCCGCAGATACCATATGTTACGATAGTGGGGATTTGGGACTTGTTTCCGACGTTGTTTATCTACCTCGTTGACACATGGGAGATCACACGGCATGACTCTGATAACAGATCAGAGTCTTGGTACTTGACTAGCATCTGACCCGTTTCTTTCTGGGGAATAATCATTCGTGAACCCACAATAGCATACAACAATGGGACATCTGGGTCCTACAGTCTTCTGCCCGACACCCTTCTATTGTGAGATTGAGCTATCTAATATTTATTGACCGAGTTCCCATGCAGACTTTTTTGATTAATAACCCCAATTTATTTGGACTTATTTCAGGCCACTGACATTCTATGGGACAAAGTAATCAGGCCAATTCCCGTTCATACCCATCCTCCATAATTACACTAACAACCAATGAATGGACGGCGTTGCAACGTGCTTCGCTGTGTTGACTGACAGGGCGAGTTTATGATGAGAATACGCTGTAGAACGACCTGTTTTATATCATCGAGGAAATGGGCGTCTCTCCAGTTCAAACAATCAGCTGAGTTCAAAGGGGATGAAATATACGACGCATTGCCTGCCTTCTAATTTGCTCAAATATGGGTATATTCGGAGAGGTCATGATGTCGTGAATTTGACAGATGATGCAGCGTGTTTTAATATACAGCCAATTTTTTCTATTCTGTCTATTACATGTACCAACAAAAACGATAGATGACGTCGCGAGTATAGCCACATCCGGGCATTCCAATTGTGCTCGCTACCTATGAAGACGCTGGAAAGTCACTGTAGCAATCTATGGTTCCAGAGGTTTCAGCTCTTTACGGTGACAGAGCCTTCAAGAAGAGATATATTCCCCGGCTTTCTGGATAAATAAGTACATGGTAAAACGTATCCACTTTGATGGTTAGGATATATTAATGATTATGCAAGATACCAGTAGAGCACATCTTAGCTTGCTAAGGGCATTTCACGTTTCACTTAACGTTTCACTGTGTCTTCGTTTTATGAATGTGATTGCGCCGATGTCGGAGCTAACGGGACCAATCGGATGTGACCATTTGGGAAACGCCCTATTACACTCAGATATCACCCGTTACCGCATGGCTACGAGCAGAAGTTTCTACGTATGATCGTGTCATGCGTTCGGATGATGGTAGAGCAATGACAATAAAAGGACTACAAATTCGACATGCATGTAAAGTATGGGATATAACCGGAAGCTCTCTGCACGCAGGTTCGGGCAATAAACGAAAGCGTTTCCGAAGAGTACCATGCTTACGGGACTTGAAACTCCTACTTATAACGCCAGATGAGATGGTTATCATGCATGCATTGCCTTTTTACCGACGTTTCTACTCCGCACAGATTACATACGGTTTATATATTGTATTACACATGCAACGATCCGTATTCAGGCAAACCCAAAACTTGTACCTGTAGTTCATGCTTGTGTTAAACATCTGCCTTGTGCAATGCAAACGCCATCTCCCTAGTATAATCCGTGGCGTGTCCTACTCCTCCTCCTCCTCCTCCTCCACTTTACTCACTGCACAGCGACTCCTCCTCCTCCTCCTCCACTTTACTCACTGCACAGCGGATCGCATAGATCGGCTCATGTGGATTTCACTTCTTAATCCGCGGCGTATGAGGGTCGATTCAGATCCCCTGGGGTGTGGACATGCCCCTGAGGGCAGTGGGTGGGTTCAATGAAAGCTCGTATATGTAAAGCAGTACTAGAGAACAGACATGTACTATTTGACGGTGAAAAAAGTCACGCAATTTTAGTAGTGTTATTTTATCTATAGCCTATTTGGGGAAGCGATTACACGGTCTTGTCGAGCTCCAGAATGTTGCGAACGAATTCTATTGACGACAAAGTTGAGTTCAGGGAAAGTTTAGTATTTAGTCCAGGTAGTACCTCGATTTATAACGTTTATGTAGGGTCTTCTGGAGCCAATTAGTTAGGTTCGGGGTGAAATGCCTGAATTTATTCGGTTATTATGCGAGTTTGGATTGGCGCGGTGTATCCAAACAAGCGACCATCTAAAGTCATTTCAACATTTCCGATGTTGCAGCCAAAAAATAATGGTACGGTACCCATCATATACCAACACGGAATGATGTATGATTTCAAATGAAACTATTTCACAATGTCGTGAAATCTATATTTGTATCTATTCCTACAAAAAATGCCAGAATAAAGACGACGACGGATACAATTTCGAAGAAGTACATTCTGACTTTATTTACAAGCTTCCAGAGAATTACTCTCCAACCTCAGGCAGAGTGACAAATGCACATATATACAGTTTACAGGAACTTTTATACATTAACCTTCAAATACTTGTAAAATCTGAAAACTCTGTTCAACTAAAGTATACAGTAAATACGGGCTTGTACCAAAAATGGTTTAGTCTTTTACCTGAGAAATATAAAATCAATATTTTATCTACTTTTCTTCGCAGATCATGGAATATTTGAAGTTCCTATGAATTCTTTTCAGAAAAAGTCAGAAACATAAAGCGCATGTTTGTCAAAAATGTTCATACGCCCAATGTGATAGATAAAGCAGTCCAGGATTTTGTTGACAAACCAAACCAAAACCCAAATTTGGCCCTGAAAAAAAAAGCTATTTGTAAAATTACCGTACCTTTCCTTGTTTTTGCTACTGAACCACTTAGAAAAAATTCAGATCCATTAACAAATTAATTCCATGTCTTAACATCATTGTTTGCTCTGATATATCTTGTAGCGTGAGGTCTTATTTCAAATATAAATACTTCGCAGTAAAGTCATTTATCAAATAGAATGTGGCATTTGTCACGTAAAACACATACGTTTCTCTCAGAGAATGGAAGAACATAACATATGTTCAAACCAATATAAATATTCAGCCTATGGGCAACATTGTTTATCTTTTGGTCACAATCCATCAAAGAGCATGCACACTATTATAGATTCCAGCAACACAGAGTACAAATTTAAAGTGAAAAAATCGTTGTTCATTTCTGAGGGCAAACCCAAATTGAATGCAAATGAGTGTTCGGTGTTTCAACCAATGTTGTTCTGAGCTATTATATAACTATATCATGTATATACTGCTGAACTGTTTTCTATTCATTTACCTAAACCATTGTACGTATCGAGCTCTATTGATTCCTGTTACCTGAGCTATTGACCTCATGTTTGTTTCAACACGTTCATTCTATCACAAGAGATTTCACTAAGATTAATTGTAATCACAATGTTAATGTCTAGATATGTCTGTTGGCTGAATTGCACCACAAGGTTAACCCTATCTGTCCTCACCTTTTGGGACCCGTCCAGACCTGCGGGGAGGGGAGGAAAGGGGGGGACGCCCCCCTAAGTATTTTTCTTACCTTTTGAGCTAGGAGGCTGAAACTTTCCACACTACTCTTGGGTCAAGCTCTACCAGAATTTTTGTAAAATCCAAGATGGCCGCTCTGATGACGTCATAGTGACGTCATTTTAAAAACCGGCATTTTTTGTTCGATTTTTCGGTCGAAATTTTCGAATTTTTCCGCAAACCTCTCTTTTCTTGTACCCCACGTGGCCGCCGTCTTGAATCTACCCATGATCCTCTGTTCGGGGGGATATGCAAATAGACTCAAAATGACCCCAATATGATAAACTATAAAGTCGCGGAGTTTCAGATCTCCATTGTCGTTCCGGAGGTAGCGCAGAAAGTTTGGGGCCATTTTTAGGGTTAAAGTATAAAAGCTCCTGTAAACTGTATATATATAGTGTGTGTGTATTTGCCACTCAACCTGTGGATGGAGAATGGGATTCTCTGAAAGCTCGTAAATGTAAATATAGTCAGAATGGACGTCACCAAAATTGTATCTGTCATCTTCATTCTGGGATCAGTTAAACCCCTCCAACAAAGAAATGAGAGTGCAATTTGTACCCTATTTACAAATTATATATGATTAACAAGTCCCTAGATGTCCGATTAATACTTCAGCAAATGTGCACATATTTGTATCTTCAAATCCTCGTCGATCGATTTGATGACTGTTATATTTATAGTGTCTGGTGCAAAAAAAAGGTTTCTCCCGTTTGAAGAAATCGCGTGCATCTAAATGATAAAGTGGGAATAACATGGAATCCATGCTATGCTGCCATATCACTCCTTTATCGATCCCGACTATTGTCATCCGTTATCATCTGGTCGTTTCCTGCTTGTAAAGGCTAGTAAACGCATGACGCCTTAGATGTAGATTTCACAGTAACTGGTAATTTTCGGGAATACTCAATAAAATCTGCAGTTTTTTTTATAGGCATTATTTTGAACGTCCGGTGCGGTTGTTTTCACCCACTTTCTCAATACGCCTAATGGACCTGAACCCTGATGACGTGTTATACCTCTCTCATTGACGTGATAAATTGTGCAGTCAGTGATCTGCATGACAGGTGATCACTTATCCAGGAATCTACGGTAGCATCGCTTATGTAACACGAAACTAATTAAATTGGCAAGGTACAGTACCGCAAGGCGTGTAGTCCTATATGTAACGCGATACACCAAATTAAAACCTGCTCTTTAGATTGAGCCAGTCCAGGGACCTCGCGCTGATAATTAAGTCAATGTCACGTTACATGAGGGGAATATTTCGAAGATAGCTAGAGGAAAAATGTCATCTTTTAGACGTGGTACACATGACCAACTTTTCCTTGCCCAGTGATCCCAAATTTATGGAAGACCGCTATATCCTGCTCTGGTACGTTCATCGTCTATAATACAAGCTTGTCAGAATGGTAATGGCTACAACAGACTTCCATAAATTTAGTCTCACTTGTCATGGAAAAGTTGTTCGTCTGTACCAGGCTTTATCGTGCGTGGCACGGTACTACGGACTGACACTTCGAGATAACTGGTACATGACTCCGAATCGAACAGAAATGTGATGTCATTGGTTTATCTTCTCAACGAGCAACTAAATTACGCTGTTATAACAAAAGGCTATGTTCATTGCACATAAACAGGTGAATATTAAAGCCGTACGTGTTGGGCCGGTCTGTGTGGCGGAATCATTAGAAGGCGAAGGGATCTGTGAACTCCGACAATATTTCTTTAAAATTAAGGAGAACTAGAGCTATGAATAGCTAAAACGGATTCAAAGCTCAAACAGATCAGAATAACGTTATGCATTCTCCTTTGTGAATATATATTAGCAGGTTCTCGAATGGAAGAATATATACCCGAAGAAACTATAGTCTACACTTGTTAGTAAAGTGGCCTATTGGCGACACCCATAACACCCGAAGTTAGTGTTTTTTGTCTATCCAAAAAAGTACGTGATTTGGAAAGGTAATTTTGTCATATTCTTGATAGCCATATCACGTAGCATATACGTAGTTTCGAAAATTTGATTGGGCAATGGCGGCCATTTTCTCTTACGGATTAACTTCTAGTGAGTATCGCATAGAGATCCCAGTCTATTGTTCATGTATGCCAAGTTTGGAGTCGATCTGTTCAGTACATGTAGTTCCAGATAAGAAGAAACTTAAACTTTTTATTCAAAATCCAAAATGGCCGCCAAACCATTCAACTTATCAAATCAATTTGACCCAGATGCCCTGGACCTCTACATACGTAACGATCGCGCAAAGTTCCAACTGAGTCGCGAAACAATTATTACCGAGAATCCTCTCTATTAAGTAAGCAAAGAAACCGAACCCCTCTGGAGAAATCTCGACGCCCGTGGTTCTCCCAGTTTTTTTCTGAACGGCTTTGTGAAAACGATGGGGCACAAGGATAAAGGAATCATCCACGCGATTACAAGTGCAATGAACGTAACACATATTTACCAACATAACCTGACCAAAACGAACCGACGAACTTCTGCACAGACGATATCCTCGACTCGATTCTTCTTTTGTTTTATATCTCTCTTTGCTCACTCCTTGTTATTTATTAGTTCTAAAATATAACGTCAGAGGAATTATGTAAATCTGCTTGTCCATTCTGCAAAAAAAACGAATTCAAAGACAAAACAACTGAAAGGATCGAGTCTGGTCGAGTTGGTTTCAAAATACTGGTGGAAACTAAGTAAATCTTTCGTCAAAGACAGCAACTCTAATTTTAATGATATTCCGCCTCTAAAGAGAACCGACGGCTCCTTCGCCTATGACGGTAACGAGAAGGCTGAGATCCTGAACACGTATTTCATAAATATAACTAATATTGACGATTCAAATGCACAGTTACCCCCTCTGTCTTTGCATACAGAAAACAAACTAGATGGCTTCACTGTTACTAATACCGACGTTTTCGATATCCTTGCCAATTTGGACACCACAAAGGCAATCGGGCCTGACAAAATCAGTCCAAAATGTCTTTTTGAGGCAAAGAGTTTGCTCGCTCAAATCCTTTGCCGATTTTTTATTCACTTCAAACATCCAAATTTCCAGCTGATTGGAAAATAGCCAACGTAACACCTTTGTTTAAAAAGGGCGACCACCATCTATCTTCTAACTGCCGACCAATATCATTGCTGAGCTGTTTGAGTAAAATCATGGAGAGGGTCGTCTTCAAGTATATTTTCAATTTCCTTAGGCACGACATAACACCTCACCAATCTGGTTTTCTTCCATCCGACTCAACTGTTACCCAGCTACTCGACATCTACTTCGATATTGCCAAGGCACTTGATGAACAAAATGAGGTTCTCTTTTTATTCTTAGATACCTCAAAGGCCTTCGATAGGGTGTGGCACTGTGGCCTACTGTTGAAATTGCAGCAGTTTGGTGTTTCTGGAAGTTTACTAAAATGGTTTGAAAGCTATTTACTTAATCGCTGTCAGCGCGTCGTATATACAAGGCAGGGAATCAACTACTACGCCTTCACGCAGGTGTTCCTCAAGGCCCCGTTCTGGGTCCCCTGTTGTTTCTATTATTCATTAATGACTTACCTGGTAATATACTGAACAACATCCGACTGTTTGCCGACGACACGTGCCTCTATGTTATTTCTGAGAACCTGCAATCCCAGATAACATCGATTGACCACGACACGGACATTATCTCACAGTGGGCTAGAACATGGCTAGTTGATTTTAACACTGCTCAAACAGTTTCTCTTCTGCTCTCATTACGGCATTCTCCATCTACTTTCCCCCATCTCCTTTGACAATTCGCTTCTCCGACCGTCCGCAAGTCACAAACATCTAGGAGTTACATTCAACACCAAGGGTAGTTGGCACACTCATGTAGAAAGTATCATAATACAGCACAGAAAAAATTATCCGTATTCAAAGGACTGAGATATATCCTGAATCGAAAATGTCTAGAAATAATGTTTAAAAGCTTCATACGACCGAGTTTGGAATATTGTGATGTCGTATGGGACAATCTTAGTCAAAATTTAATATATAGATTAGAAGACATTCAAAAGGACGCATTAAGAACCATAACCGGCGTTACTTCCAGTGCCAGTCTAGAATACTTGTACGCAGAATCAGGTTTTGAAACATTGTCGAGGCGACATCAAGTTCATGGACTTATTATATTCTATCGTATCGTGCCTGGATTGGCACCCAGCTCTTTGCATGACCACCTCCCTTCAACAACACATACTCGTAATCTGTACAACGTTCGTAACGCTAATTATTATACTCCTTACATGTGCTGTGCCGAGCTATTTAGGGGATCCTTCTTTCCAAACACTGTTCGCGACTGGAACGCCCTTTCAGCAACTGTTCAAAGCTTGCCTTCTCTTGCAGCTTTCAAACGCAAATTACTCACTATGTCTCGGAAACCTAACCCACCTTTCTGGCATTACGTTTGTCCTCGAAAAGAGAATATCTTATTGTGTCGTCTTCGTAACGGATGCAGCAACCTTAAAAAGACCTTTGTTCGACAATTTCCTTGCTGACACGTCTCGATGTAATTGTGGACATCCAGACGAGAATGTGGATCACTATTTCTTTAATTGTCCTATATTCCACATTCAACGTATCCTACTACAAGGTAATCTAGCAACTATTTACGATATGCCGGGTATTCCAACCTCGAAAATTTTATTATTTGGCGATCTTGACAAAGATGAGATTACTAACGTACGCATTCATACATTTCTGGGCGATTACATTACAAAAATTCATACATTTCTGGGCGATTACATTACAAAAACCAATCGCTTTTGACTCCAAATACAATCAGCCTCCATTGATCCCTTTGTCTTTTCGGCGTCCAGACAGGGTCTTTCTGGTCTTAGTTCTTGTCCAGCAGTCCTGGTATTTTGACACCCGAGCCGTCCTTCTAATACAATAGCTGAAATTTATTAATAATTTGGTCATCGATTTGGGGCTTAATGCTTAGCCTTCCCTAGCTCTTCATTTGCTATATATCTATACTTGTTATTTGGTTGATGTAAAAAATACTTTTGTACTGGGGAGACGCAATAATAAGCTGTCTTAATGCGCATCCCTTTCATCAAGATGAATAAACTATATTTAAACCAAAATATAGCGCTTTTGAAGGTCTTAAATGAATTAACAATTATCTACCGTGAAATTTAAATCAAACCTTGAGTTGATGGCCGCAAAATCCGCATGGGAAGGGGCCCTTAAACTACAATTTCAATCAATCAATCAATCAATAATACCTTCTTAATTTGTCGAGATTGTCCATGGATTAGATTGTCGAGTCCAAAGGTCACCTCGGACAATCTAAGTCAGCATATCGAGGAAACAGTTAATATTTCATTCTTCATGATAACGAATTGAACATGTTCACCCGTTACTTCATGAGAGTTCATTATAGAACAATGAAGACAAACGAGAACTCCGTCGTAAGTTGGCACCGTCTGGAGTGTACCATCGATGTTAATTGGAAACGTAACGACGGGCGGCTAACGTTTGATCTACTATTGATCTTCAACCCCTTCATCGGTGTATATTGTATGTTACTGACAATGATAATAATTCCTACCGTGATAATGAAGAACGATCGAGAACGGAGAAAATTAGAGCTCCATCAAAACTCGACGTTCGACCGATTCATCGTGCAAGGCGTAAAAAACATGAAATATGAATTAAATTTCTAAAGACGTGCCCATGTTACCCGTATAGTAACCCGTATAGTAACGATTAATTTTATTGTGAGGAGTCCAAAAATTGACACGGTAATGCTCACATCATAGATAATAGCCTGTAATCAGAAAATCTCTAAATGTCCGGTAAAGACGTGAACTCTGTACAAATCGATGAACAATTGATCGTCGCAGCATCTCATTTCGCGATTCCTCGGTCGTGCATGTATCCGCGGCATCCTAATCCGTAATCTGCAAATATTGGACTCCATGAAACTCCTTGTTTCGAATAAACTTGTGTCTACTTCCGCTAAACCATATAGACTATGAGCGATAGAGAGAGATAATTAGGTTTACTGTGTCGCTCAGCAATATTTCAGCTATATAGTGACGATCAAACAAAATTCTAAGTATTTTAGCAAAAACAAGTCAACGACCCAGCAATCCAATAGTAATCAACACAACACACCAAGAGACATGCTCATACATTAAAACTTATGCAACAAGCCGATTTCTTTCAAATAACGTAAAATACAGTCTTCTTTTACCCGATTAAAAGATCTTCTTAAGTAGCTGCTTGACAAAAGGAATGTGTTAAAGTCTTAAAATCTATACAGTCGATCAGAATATGTTTCACTGCGAGATATTCATGTCATGGAATTCACACCTTGAAGGCTCGTTCCATTTTAGTAAATGTTCGTGAGTTTTTCGGGTATGGCCGATTCTACATCGCCTGACCATGGCTTGATAGAAACGTTTTTGGCTACTCAGATGAATATATCCTACAGTTTTTTAAACTCATAAAGTTTGCTATTATCCACATATCTATATCCATAAAGATTGAAACAGCTTTCTCAGGAGTGGCGCCATATAGACTAGGAGCGGCGCCATATAGACTAGGAGCGGCATCACATAGACTAGGAGCGGCACCATATAGACTAGGAGCGGCACCACATAGACTAGGAGCGGCACCACAAAGATTAGGTGCGGCGCCATATAGACGCGGCACCATATAGAATAGGAGCGGCACCATATAGACTAGGAGCGGCGCCATATAGATTAGGAGCGGCGCCATATAGACTAGGAGCGGCGCCATATAGATTAGGAGCGGCGCCATATAGACTAGGAGCGGCGCCATATAGACTAGGAGCGGCGCCATATAGATTAGGAGCGGCGCCATATAGACTAGGAGCGGCGCCATATAGACTAGGAACGGCATCACATAGACTAGGAGCGGCGTCGTATGAACAACATGTAATATATAAATCTTAATGAGGGTGTAAAACAAATTGTTTTACGGCAGACTTTATAGATCACAACACTGCTTACATTTGAACTTGAGACGCCACATTCCAAGACCTAAATGACCGGTCAGAACATCAACCTCAAATTCCAGACAAGTCCGGAATGATAAAGACTTCAAATGATGCATATCGTTTCATAAATAATTAAAAGTAATTCCAAAATGTATATTTGAAATCGAAAATACAAACCAGAGAATTATGTCAGATAAATAAATCATTTATTTTTTCAAAAATAAAATAAGGTAGTCTATGGGAATAGAGTACTATAAGATTTTAAAAAATGCAAAAAAGGGACAAGAAAACATAAAATGTATATATATTTACATCGAGAAAACGTGAGAGTAGAAAACTTTAAATGGAGTATAAACAAGCAGCCAGAGGATGCTAAGTTCCCCGCCGAAATGGCAGCAATAATTTTTAGCATTGTTGCTCTCGGGGGATATACATGAGGGAGGCAACTGCTACTTCATAGGCGTTGGATGCGGAAGGGTCTTTCTGCCTTCCCAAGTTTTAAAATCAACTCAGAACGGTTGACTGAACGTTGATTGCTTCTGTAATATAGTTTCCATGCAGTGAAGCATGGAAATTATGTAACCGAGAAGCGACCCCAAGTGACATCTCTTGGCATATTAAACCAAATTTGACGTGAAGCTGAATGCATCCTCAACCTATTGTCCGGAAACCAAATTTTAAATTT
>JAVTVY010008409.1:0-48363 GCA_036873755.1 Hanleya hanleyi
GTCCTCTGTCGCCACGCTCATCGCCAAAGGTGCCGTCAGAGAGCTGCCACATGCCGAAGACAACGTCGGTTACTACAGTCATGTCTTCCTGGTTCCGAAGAAAGATTCGGACCAGATGAGGATGATTATCGACCTCAAGAGATTAAACAAGTTTCATCTCATCTTACCACCTCATTTCAAGATGACGTCGGTTTCATCGATTCGGGCCCGCGTACATCACCGGGATTGGTTGGCCTCAATCGATTTACAGGACGCATATCTCCATATACCTATTCATCCTCGTCATCGGCGTTTCCTTCGTTTCACCATCAACGATCGTCGGTTCGAGTGGCAAGTCCTCCCATTCGGAGTCAACATCGCTCCATGGCTTTTCACCCGTATCACTTCACCAGTCATGGCGTTTCTCCATCTACGGGGCATTCACATCGAGGTTTATATAGACGACATCCTCTTGTGGGCTGCGGACAAGTCCCTACTCAACGCGCAGGTCCGTTTCACTCTGCTCGTTCTACGTCATCTCGGGTTTATTCCTCACCCTCAGAAGTCCGAGTTGGTTCCAGCGCAAATTCGCCGTTACATCGGGGCTGTGTTCAATACTCGTCAACAACTGGTGCGCCCCCCAGAGGACCGGTGGACCAAAATTCAGGTGTTGATACAGGTTTTTGTCATCAACTTATCAGACACGTCAGCAGTGGCAAAGCCTTCTGGGTTTACTCACTTCCACGCAGGGCCTTACCCATTACGGTCGTCTCCGGGTTCGGCCGCTGCAGTACCATCTGTTTCCTTATCTACAGACGTCATCCCTCAATCCTGCTGTTCCGGTATTGACGTCTCTACATCCACATCTGATTGGTGGCAGTCCCGCCACACGTCATGCGGGGAGTTCCATTCCGATTTCCTCCTCCGGATCACCATCTCTACACCGATGCTTCCGAGACCGGTTGGGGAGACCATCTGGACGGTCTGGAGGTGTCCGGCAGATGGTCGAGTTTGGATGCCAGACTTCACATCAACCTTCTGAAGATGAAGGCAGTCATCCTAGCAGTTCAGCATTGGAGTTGGCGTCTCATGAATTCGTCCCTTCTCATCGCTACGGACAACTCTACGGTCATTGCTCACATCAACAAGATGGGTACCACCCGATCTTTCTCGACGTTTCGTCTGGTGTGGGATCTTTACGACTGGGCTCTCGTTCATCACTGTCATCTCAATGCTCGCCATGTCCCGGGTCGGCTCAATGTCTTAGCGGACCGCCTGTCTCGTCCCGACACCGTCCTTCAGACCGAATGGCAACTTCATCTGGAGGTTTTCCGTCAGATCTGCAGCGTCTGGGAGACCCCCTTGATCGACCTGTTTGCGACGAGGAACAATGCGCAGCTTGCCCTCTTCGTCAGTCCGATTCTGGACCCTCAAGCCTTCGCCATCGACGCTCTTTCAATCAACTGGGGCAACTTCCTGGCTTATGCCTACCCACCCATGGCCCTGATTCAGGAAGTTCTTCAAAAGATTTCTCAACACGACTGCGTCGTGCTGCTCGTGGTTCCGTGGTGGCCTCGGCGTCAGTGGTTTCCGGTTCTGGTTCCACTTCTCACTGCTCCGCCACGTCGTCTTCCAGTTTGGCCCAGCCTGTTGCGTCAACCTCACGGGATATTTCATCACAACCCGCGGTGGCTCAACTTACACGTCTGTAGACTATCCAGAGTGCACTCACAGTCCAAGGATTTTCAGCAGAAGCTGCACAGACGATGGTTTCAGCCAATCGATCTTCCACATCACAGCTCTATCAAGCGAAATGGGCCTATTTCGTTTCCTGGTGCCGAGAACGTGATGCCGATCCCGACTCTGCCTCTATTTCCTTAGTAGCTGACTTCCTCCTTCACCTTCATCGTGATAAGAAGTTTCAAATCAGCACCATTGAGGGGTATCGGTCTGCTTTGGCTAGGGTTTTACGTCTTTCTACCGGCATCGACATTAGTCTAAACGACAATATCTCTGCTCTCCTACGGGCTTTCGCTTTACAGTCTCGCCGTACTCGCCAGCTGTTACCGAAGTGGGATATTGGTGTGGTTCTTTGTGCCCTGATTCGTCCGCCTTTCGAACCATTACAATCCGCCTCTCTTAAAGCTGTTTCCTACAAAACTGCTTTTCTGGCGGCTTTTGCTTTGGCGTCTAGAGTTTCTGAACTTCACGCTCTGGAGAGCTCATCTCTGACCTGGACGGCGGATTGGTCTCGCATTTCCTTTCGTCCCGTCCCTGAGTTCATCGCCAAGAATGAGGCTGTGCGCCAAGGTCCGTGTGCTCAACGTTTGTACTCCATCCCTGCATTATCAGACTTTGTTCGTGACCTTGAGGACGACTTACTGTTATGCCCTGTACGAGCCATACGTCACTATCTTACTCGTACCGATCCTGGTCGGGGCTCTCGTCGTCTATTATTCCTGTCTCTTCAGCCATCCGCAGTGCGTGACATTACCAAGAATACTATTGCTTCTTGGTTGAAGAAGACCATTAAGTGGTCATATCAACTTGCCATTGACGCTCCCCCACTTTTGTCCTCTGCTTCTTCCCATGAAATTCGTGCCATCGCTACATCATGGCCTTTATGGAAGAACTTATCCCTCCATGACATTGTCCAGTCCTGTGCATGGACGGCAAATTCTACGTTCACCAATTTCTATCTGAGAGATATGTCAGTACAATCAGATAGCGTGACCACGCTTGGGCCGCTGGTGACTGCCCAGCACGTGGTCCAGTAACTTTCAAAAAAAAAAAGGGGGGGGGGCATTTCGTTCAGCGCAGCAAGTCCGTCAATCAGGAGCTTGCTGCATCATCTCAAATCTGGCATATCATATGTCCACCATACTACATGATCACCTAAGAGAAGCAATAGGTCCGCCTGCCAGCCGCCAACTCACAAGTCATCTTTCAAGGCCTGACACAAGGGTGAGTTTTGGTTTTCTTGTTTTAGGTATACTTTGTGTCAATTTCAGGTTTAAAGTACAGAGTTTGGTGCATGAGAGCAACTATGACCCTTCTTACTAGATCATCTCAAGAGAGACAGCTGCTGTCAACTCAAGTCATCTTACAAGAACTGACACATACGTGAGTACTACTTTCAGGTTTGCCACGGTCAGCAACAGGGACTAAAATACAGAGAGTTGACGTAAGACGGTTTGTGGACTAAAGAGTGGTATAAGATGGGCACCTTGTATGCAATGATGGCGGTACATGACCACATCTCGTCATACACTGATTACCACTCGAATACTCACAGCGCCACCGGCCCGAGTTCCTTCGTTGGGGGTAAAATTGTGCACCACATCCACGATCACGGCTACATGGATGAGTACATGCAACTATCCATTATGATTACTCCATGACTACCCACAGCGTCACCGACCAGGGTCCCTCTTGTCGAGTACTAGTGTGCCATGTCCGTGATCATCTCAGCGGTTACTCGGCCTGCTATTGGAACTACAAGAAGGCCGAGGTGCCCACCTCCTTATGTTGGTAGTGAGGCATAGCAAAAGCAGGTATAGATTTGGGCCACAAATATTAAACATTTATAAACAATGTTAGTATTTGTAACCAAATCAAACCTGCTTTTGCTTTGATTACCCTCCCATCCTGCCCCTCACTCCACGGCCTTGCACACCACACGTCTCGGGCTATAAGAGTGAGAAAGAGGGAGATTATGGATTGGGCAGAGCTTAAGTAACCTAGCTGAGCTGAGAGAGCTCCCTAAGGGGAGACAACTTTTTCGTTTTCAACTATTTGTAGGATCTTCCTAAAGGGAGATAAGGCATAGCAAAAGCAGGTTTGATTTGGTTACAAATACTAACATTGTTTATAAATGTTTAATATTTCAAAGAAATCTGGCAAGTTCCAAGATACATATTCCATAACCTTGTACGCCGGATTTGCACCATAGTGGTACATCGGTACAACGGTGGTTGGACATTGGCGAAAAGGAGTTCATCTACCTCTGTCTTCCTTCACTAAACCGATAATTTATACCCTGTTCAAGATTCATAGCCTGCCAATGCTGCCGTCTTGAGAGGATACTGTCAATTGATTACTATTCGGAACTGTCGAGCGGAAATCTTCGAAGTCAATGGTTGTTCCTTTCTGATTTCAGGTGTGCTCAACACAGTTCCTAACAAGTAAGAGATCTCCCTTCCTCAAAGGATCAAACTGTACATGTTTCTGCCGATTGGCTTTTTATCCCTCGTGTGGCTTCGGCACATGGCCTTGGGAGAAGGTCACCGCCTTGTTCGGTTTCTTTTCAAGGTTTCCCGCATATTCGTTCAATCTAAATTCTCGGGTTGCTATTGTTGATGGGTAGATCAGCTCTTTTGGCAGTCTGGTCTCTCTGTAAAGCCTGTTGCAACGTAGCAATGGGAGCCAGTGATTGGAGTTTTTAAAGTTTCAATTGCTCCATTATTTGTTCGGGAATATGGAAGCGTGGTTACTCCCTTTATTCTGAGGGTTACACAGACCTTTTTGAACAGTTTACTGGCAAAGCTACTTTCTCAGTCACTCGAGATCATAATGGGAATTACACCTTGTTTATAACTACTTCTGCCGTCTCTTTCGCAGGCAAAGTCCGAAGCGGTAATGCTTGGGTGAATTTTAAGAAACCGTCCATCACTCGTATCTCGTACCGGTGTTGAGGCTAAGAATGTCCGGTGGCTAAGTATCTCGCTCCTATCTTCTAACCCAGCTAGGACACTTTTCTCCACATTGGGGGCAAGTATCCGTCCTTAGTTTCAACAGAAAAGGATACGAATAGGGACCCTAATCACCAGGACATACTTACCCATCACAACGGTATCCCTCTTTTGAATGTGGTAGTGATTCAATGCAATCAATGCGAAGCTTATCACCCGAGTCACTAGGTCTTCATGGTTCTTTAAGTGGTAATTTCTGCACATTACGTTTACAGGCCACACATGTTTAACATAAACAAATCCAACTGTCGCGATCACGCTCCATTCCAATCCCGAAGAATTCCTTTCTCATCCGGGTCAATGTATTCTGGACACCTCTGTAGCCAGCTAACTCATGGTCACGAGTCCATACCAATATTTCTCGGTGGAACCTACCAGGCACAATCAACCGAAGACTGTCATTTTCATTGTCAAGTTACCACAAAAGTCCATATTTCATCCGGCATCTCGAAAAAACTTTCCAATACGGCCGAAGAATTGTGAATTGGAAACTCTTCTAAATAGCGTTTCTGTCTTGTCTGCATCCAACCGATAACAACTTGTAACACAGGATCTTCTTGTTGGGCTAGTCGCCAACTACCTGGTCTGATCATTATTCTTAGTAATATATAGCAATCCTTTCTAAACTGATAGCATTAGACCGATGCAGTGGTTTTGTTTTCACCCCTTGAGTTACGGACAGTAGGCCAGAACACCCAAAACACTGTATTTCTTGCATGTTGTCCTCTCTATCAACCGAAGTCTGTCTATTTGATGTACACTTCGTTGTTGTGTATGGTGTAATGGTGGTCTGTAATGCCCGAGTTAAATGTACCAGTATGTCCGTTGACATTTGGGATCAGTTGATATCCTTTATGGTCTTCTGAAATTGTTTGGTCTTTGAAAGCGTGTGCTGTCACTGTTGTATTGACATCTAAACCCGTTTCCATAGTAACTACCTCCTTGCTGTCTGAATCCATAGTTTGTATTGTTTTGTCGGGAGTAGTTTTGTTCGGTTTACTTTTCTTGAGCATTACTACCTCTTAATCTCACATCTTGATAAATCTCCTGCCTTTGATTAAACTTGTTTGTGTTTTGACTAATTTCTGTGTCTGGAACAATTGTAATTAGTTTAGGGTCGGCAACGTTCATATACTGATTTGTCTGGTCAGCTAATTTAGCTTTGTTGCGCTGGTTCGCGGTTTAGCTCACTGATTGGAACTGCTTTGCGTGAATCTGTCCGTTATTCTAATGTTCATTGTCCTGTCTTGTTGCATGGCTAGGTTTCCATCCATGTCAATCGTGATTTCGTTCCCATACACCTGATCAGTCAGACTGCCAATTCTATCCATTAATGTCCAGTATTTGTCGCCTGGCTTTAATTCCACTGAGGGCAGCACTCTGTTTACATGAGCGCGATCTGCTTCCGTGCAGAACATCTCCATCAATTTCGTTCCAAAGGTAGCCCCGGACTAACGGCGGACTAACGGACCAACAAACGAGCAGGTTCAATGCATTGTTGTATAAGTATCTGTAACTTTATGCTTTTAACTATTTTCCTTATTTTACACTCTTCCTCAAATATCTTTAGAAAATGTGTAAGAATGAACTTATCCCTTTCCAACAGTGACGAGAAAGAATACTTGAGGAGAATACAATGTTTCACACGGAAAATAGGTTGCATTGATGTTCCATATTGACAAGGTAAAGATGACGAGAGAGAAGAGGGTTTGCACTGATAATTGGAGCTCTGTTCTGGGTTAGGAGTAGGATTATGTGTCACACCCTTTTGCTCAGTTCTTTGTACTAATCGTCCCATCAACTCGGTGATCCCATCCCCGCGCCAATTATCATGCCCGACGCGTCTGTCGATAAATAAATACCCGACGAACAGATTTTTGAATGAATATAGTCTGTATTGAAAATATCTCTGGATTTACACTGTCCAGCTGACATCCTTCCATGCTTCCACGTTTTCCCATTTTTGGCACCCCTCTCCTCTATCATGTACAAGAGTTCTACAAAGGGGCATAACTTTACATTCATTTGGAAAACAGTTTGGAGTGACCTCCCTCAGACCGTTAATCAATAGTATATGGAGACGAGACCTATGACATCGCCACACAAATTCCTGTTTCGTTGCCAGGAAAAATCTTTCCTCTTGTTGGAGATTGTCCCTGTCTGCCGATACAACCAATCGCTCCTCCAATACTGAAGAGCTCCTCTGCTGAATATCAATGAGGATTTTACGCGCGCTAATCCCATCGAACTCGTTCTGGGCCATTTTGAGTCGCAGACTGTATTAGCTAAGTAATATATAGCCCTGTAATATGAGGGCTATACGACGGTCCCAGTCACCCCCAGCGAGGGTTTTTGGAAAATTTTATTACGAATCACCCACCTCTGAAACTGCCGTACATCTAATCTCTACCCCCTCCTGCGCACTATTTTAAAATCTTGCGCACTATTGTGGAATAGTAACGCATATATCGCCGTCTGAATTTTCCAGTCGACAACTTTCACTTTATACGCGCCATGTTCAATTACAAACGGCCCAGCACACATATACCGTGACGTCACCAACATGGCGCGTAGAGAGTTGAAGTTTTCGACTGGAAAATTCAGACGGCGATATATGCGTTATTATTTCGCAATAGTGTTCAAGATTTTAAAGTAGTGCGCAGGAGCGGATAGAGATTAGATGTACGGCAGTTTCAGAGGTGGTTGATCCGTAATAAAATTATCTAAAACCCTCGCTGGGGGTGACTGGGACCGTCGTATAGCCCTCATACTAGAGGGCTATATATTATTTAGCTAAGACTGTATATTTGAGCCAGGCCGTATCACAAATGCAATCGCAATTTCATTTCTTTGACTTCGATGATGACTTTATCTCTCCAGATGTATTCTATAAAACTGATAATTATATATATGGACTTATTTTAGTTAAAATATTTTAGTTACATAAGGCAAGAAATTCCTAAGGTAGCTGCCATTTTGAAACTCTCCATGACTTTTGCGTCGATGGTTATGCAAATACGCTCAAAATGCCCACCCAAATGAGACCGGAGCCACAATGTTTTGTTGTGGATGAAAGATTGGGGACCGCGAGAGAAAAACGATAATGTTCAGTGTCGTGAAATTATCATTCCAACTGTTGAAACTGAATTTGATCATCCAAATAAAGTGATTATGGCGCAGGTCAAGCAGGAGTCGAACAATATGGTCGTCTTATATTAATGCGACGGATCGTCAAACTTATTACTAAAATTCATAGAGATATAGGGATGGATTTCGTCAGGGTTGCACGATGATGAAATGAAACACAAGTCGCCTATACGTTTAACTCCAATACGAACTTTACTGTACGGACAAGTAACGATACAACCATATAACAATCCACAGTCGGTTGGATATGGAACCAAAACTAACTAGTCCTCAGTGTCGGTGCATCCGTGCACTGGAATGATTTCAATTTACAGTCCTCCTATATTTATGCATGATTACACAATAGTAAGACTAAACAAACCTACAATTCACAGTTGAAAACTTAGTACACAGCTGGTTGAAACCGGTTATGACATACCATTTCATAAATACACACAATCAACACCTAGCATATTGCTGTCTATAATTCAGTTTAGACAGGAAAGCTGTTACTACACCAGAGACACCTGGAATCACAAGTATTCCTGTGTCAACTAGCTGACTGTCTGACATCTTTTATTAAATATGACAAATTGCCAATTAATTATCATATCATATTAAAACTACTGGATATCAGACATCACAATAGAAACAGAGGACAAAGTATGGTTTATAACTGGTGTACCAAGATGTATTGTGTTCTGCCCAAAATATGCATAACCAGGCACAGATAATTTATTGCGCATATGCTGGTGAATGAGCTGCGTGGAATAAGGTTTTGTGAGAGGCCGACAGATCACCGATACACTCATCAACTAGGATACGCTGCAAACTTCTGGATTATGTAGCTCTCTTCTGGAGAAACTTGTGTTGACGCGGCCTAAAGATCACTTCTTTTAACTAGGGGTGATGAGACAGTAGACACACGGTCAGTCTTAGAACACAGACCAAATAATTCAGTGTACTGGTCACCCAAATGAGAAATATTGTATGTAATTAGTATAACCCTGGATGAAAGATGACTGAGCGTCGTTTCAGTCTACATTATGTAGATTATATCATCTTCGCCGTTACTGTTGCGATCTCCATCGGTATTGGCCTTTACCATGCCCTGTCCGGTACCCGACAAAACTCCACCTTAAAATACCTGGTGGGCAACAGAAGCTTGGGTGTGGTACCTGTTGCGTTTTCCTTCTGTGTGACGTACATGTCGTCGATATTCATGTTGGGTATCCCGGCCGAGGTGTACCACTACGGCTGGGCATATGCCATCTTCGTGGGCTGTGTACTGTGTGGCAATCTGCTGGGCTCCTTGATAACTGTGCCTCTCCTGTACCCCCTCAACATCACCAGTGCTTATGAGGTATGTTTGGGAAGTCAGATTTGTCCTATGCCTCAGTTGCATATATTTTTTACCAGTTGTTTTTTTTTAATTTCCATTGATAAGGGGAAAAAGTGAAAACTGGACCAAAAATGGATGAATTGGATTGTTATTTACTCTGAATATCAAATTTTCCGAAACATTTATATTTGTTAATGTTGATTCGCACACGCGCTGATTTCATTGACTGGTGGTGTAAGTCTGTTTACTAAGAACAGCTCCTAATAACGTATGCATCTCCGTGTTGCTGGTTTCTCATGCTTTGATATTTTTATCCTGTTAGTATCATATATGCCAGGTAAAGTCCCCTGCCATTTGGAAAATAATGCCGAGTAACAACCATCAACAAAATGAATTGGCGAGGAGAACTCTTGAATTTCGTGAAATTTCTGACCAACGGAAAGCTGACAGTGTGATTGGTTGGTATATCATTGAAACGGCATTATTTAGGCATCCCTGGGGATGTCTTATGTGTCAGTTTCTTCTTTCTTCCTCCCGCTTCCTCTTTTCCCCAATATTCTTTTCGGTAAGATAACTTTTGAATGCCTTTGTCAATCAACTTCAAATGTCTTGTGCACATTGCTCCTGTCTAGGAAAAGACACCTATTCTTTTCATCTTTATCCGAAACTGGATACTTGTATTTTTTCTACAATTGCACTTATATGCAATGTGGCTGTCTCTGTTGAGTACCAATTTCCATATTCCCGTTTGCATAGATAGCACATCAATTAATGGTTCACAGCCGTGACCCAGAAATATCATTGTTGGTGTCAAAATAGTGGCTGGCCATAGGCTCAGTGTATGACCTCTGAAGCCATTTGCATTCAGTGCCTGGTTTACAGCCATGCCATTCGTCCATGTACAATATGGTGATTTTAGAACCTGGAATATACATTTTCCCCACAAATGTATTTCACAGAGATCGTGGTCTTGCACATTTTAAAATCCCTGACATAGATAAATTAATTAAAAAATATCTCCGTGTGCCATCTCCAGGAGCTTTTTTTGTGAACATCCATCTGTCTGGTACCACATGGGGACAGAGTTAAAATTTCATTTCTTGACAAAATTGCTTGAAAACCCAACGGGTTATTTTTTAAGAATTTTGTAGTGGGTCCCTTGCCTCAAGATCTTGTTTGAGATTGTTTTTCGTGCCGATCTGCCTCTACGTGGCACCAGCTGGGGGCCAAGTTAAAATTGCATTTCCAGACACAATTATAAAAACATGAAGCATTCTGTCCAAATTTAGTATGTGGGTACTTCGCCTCCATATCTCACTTCGCATTGTTTTTCATGCCGATCCGCGTATAGGTGGGGCCACCTGGGGGCCAATTAGAAAATTCCGGACAAAAACTTCCAAAAACTTGAACGCATTCTTTCCAAATTTTGTGTATGGGTACCTTGCCTGAATATGTCGCTCGGGATAGTCTTTCGTGCCGATCTGCGTATAAGGGTTAAAACTGAATTTCCGTCCAGTAACTTTTAAACATCTGAAGGGATTCTTTCCAAATTTGCTTTGCAGGAACCTTCTCTCAAGTTATCGTTCGTGAATGTATTTGGGCCGATTCGCCTAAAGGTGTCACCACGTGGGGGCCATGTTAAAATTATTTTTCCTAAGTTTTACTGTATTATTCTCTTCACAAATAATGAATGTTTCCTTTTACTTTACATGCAAAAGGCATGCCTTCTGGATCGTATGCGATCGACTGTATTTGGTGTTGTCTTGTTAGGCAATTTCCAGAAATGCTAGTTTTCGAGGCGCGGAATCATTAGGGTCGATTTTTTTTGTATCAGAACTGCATCCGGAAATTGAATATCTACATATGCATGTGCTCTACTAGAAAAATGTTTGATACAATTACGAAACTTTAGAAAATAGTGATAAGATAAATAGAAAAATCTATTTTGGGAAGTAAAGTTATGAGATAAAGAAGATATGCACCTGAAGCACATGAAGAATGACTCTCTAAGCGCTTAGAGAGTTTAAAATGTTCCGTCAGCCACTTTGATCTTCAATCCACCTTCAATCTATCAGATTGAAATTAGTCACCAATCCTTCATTACATTAAAAATATTCAAGCTAATAGATTAAAACGATAAAATGAATCTGTTACAGAAACGAAATTCAATGTATACTAGATTTAAATTTTCATTAGATGTAGTATTCAATCGAATAAATTGGTCACTAATTTCATTGAATTTTCAATCTAATTATTTTAGAGAAAAGATAGTAGGAAATCACCTAGTGGTCTACTAATTCAGCCGCCTGGTCAAACAGGACTAACGCTTCCGGCTGTTGCGTAATGTGCATTAGTCAAGTTTTCATGTCTTCGTTCGTCCCGCCACTGATGGAACGAACGAACGAAGACATGAACACTTGGATACATGTGCACCTCATGTGATAAAAATGATGGTCAGTCAATGACGCTGATTTCAAGGTCAGCATCGACCTGCCCAGGCAGGGTGACCGTCTGATTAACAGGTACAGAATCGGGCTCTATAGGGGAGGAGAGGGAGACTGGCAACTCTATATATCATTTTGCAAGGTAGGCACATTGAAATACTCATGAGGTGGGAGACAGCTACATTTAGCTGGCCTTCGGCTCTTTTCAAGCAACCACCTGGCTGGGGGTCTAATAGTACCCCAACCATCAGTCAGATTTTTGTACCGGATTCGGGGCCTTCGTGCACATCGCCGGAAGTGACCTCATGAATAGTAAAATAGATGTTTGCCGAATATTTTGATTACTTTTCAAGTCTGCATAATACCTCTGTTGACCTAGCGTTAAAAAGAATTATCTGGAGATTATTTTTCCTGTTTATCTGGACAGAGCACATGAAAAGTAGTTCGCTCATGTGCAACACTGAAGGAGTTGTTCGGCCAGATTCAAATTGAACCGTGCGTACGTGGATTTTCTCTTATACGTCATAGCAACGTAGTAAAGGTCAACCACCGCTATTGGAGGCAGGGATGATAAATGAGCCTGCGAAATGGAGCATGCGCTGTGGGGAGGATGCTTTTCAAGCTGTGTTGAATGCCTAAGCTAAGCCTGGATTACGTTTAGGATGGGACTCACATTGTCCCGCACAATTTGAGAATCAACTTCAGGAAGTTTGCAGAGATTCACAACTCTATAGTTTACCTGACCGTTGATAACGAATATGTACCACGTGACCGTTAATCTTCAAGATTTCCTATTGTGGATCACAATTAGCTGTAAGCTTCAACAACATTTGAATAACCCACTTGAAACTCCCAAGCACAAACTCGGCATGATACATGCGAGATTTTTCCATTTCAACTCGAGTGCTCTGCAAGGCGTTACTCAAGTGACTGAGTCGATCACTGAAATCTTGAGAAGCATCAACAGGCAATAATGGCGCTATTCGTACTCGCCGAGCGTATGTAAGGTGTGTCGGCAATCTGATTAAAACTCAGACTTAATAAACCGCTCCTCTTTCGGACATGTCGCTAAATTAAGATCTGGGACAATCCCTATAACAAATCCGTCAGATGAACTCCGAATCAAATAGTTTCCGGGTCAAATAGTCGCCCAATGAGACGCGTCGTATTATAGCGTGACGGCTAATCTCCAATCTCCGTTCTTGTTGCGATGCAGTTATGAACTGATTTTATGAAACAAATAACCGTACCTATATATCCAGCAGTGCAAGAAATATCCCTTGATCTTTTCACCTGGTCTGTCATTGAAGAGAGCATCGGGGAGCAAATAATCATCTTCGGTGATCGCTCAAGGACTGAGTCGACAGCAAAGAACGTCTTTGTCACCCGCCTGAAGCTTCAGCCTTCAGGCGGGAATTTTTGTGCGTCTCGTCCGTACACTCGGCAACATAAAGATTTCCCGTAGCCGGTAAAAAGAACGGCTATACAGTGTCTTTTACGTAGCATACATTACAGAGAGCATCTGCAGTCGCTCCTGCTTTAATGCGGACACGCCAACACACCATAATTTTAGATGTAATCGAAAATAAACGGCAAAATGGTACATCTTCAGAAAATTTATGACCCAACCCAAAGATCACAAGATCATTATTGTTCAGCATCATCAGATAAACAAGAACAGTACGATCAGACAACATGCAGGCGAAAATACGGTATAATTGATGTAATTCGTTGTTTTCCGCGTTTCAATGGTTGATCTTCAATGCAGAATCTAGGTCATAAATTTTCCGAAGATGTACCGTCTTGCGGCATCTCCACGCCTGTTGAGACTGGACTGTGATTGGTCGCAAGCCTGACATGCGCGACAGATTTAAGATAGGGACTGTCCCAGATCTTAATTTAGCGACATGTCCGAAAGAGGAGCGGTTTATTAAGTCTGAGTTTTAATCAGATTGGGTGTGTCGGATGATGTAGCATGCCGAGTACTGCTATAGGTCACCAAAGAAGTTCAATTCACTCTCCCAATGACTTGACTGATTATTTACTAATTTCTGAAGGATGCTCTTAATAGTTTGGTTAAAACGTCCAGTCCTGCCATTAGTATGCGAATGATACGTCGTTGTCCGCCTAGGATCTATACCTAGCGATCGGAATTTTTCTCTCACCTCGCCGCCTGAATTTCTTGCGGTGATCAATGATAACTGTTTCAGGAATGCCGTGTCGCGAGCAATATTCTTCAAATAATTTATTCTCAAGATGTTCAACCGCCTTTGCGCGAATGGGGCACATGGATCCACTATAGTAAAAATGAAAGTATTCTCCCTCGATGATCGTAATAATGAACGGATCAGATCCATTTCGATAATCTGATCAGGATAGTTCTACATAGGTATCTCCGTATATTTCGTCCGCGAACGTATCCGCCTATTAACCTGACAGGTGGTTAGCACCTCGGTGATATTCGTTCGCATACCCTGCCATAGAAAGGCATCCCGAACTAAACATATGGTATTATGAAGACCATGGTGACCTGCCTGTACATGTGCCTGGTTTATCACCTGGGTATGAAACCTCATTTTGGGGTAATTTGCATATAAAGCCGAGGGGCACATGCTGGAGTACGAAACCCCCTGTATGTTCATCAGTGGGAAGGGAAACGAAACTAGCGAACCTTTTTGTACGCTGAAAAACAGCTTGTATCACTGACGTCCCTACTCAACAAGGAGAGTAGGGACGTCAGTGATGCCAGCTGAATAGTATGAGCGTAACCTTTTTGTTACTGTTTACGAATATCATCCAGATCAATGTCATACACAGTCAGTGGTACGTATGGTAACACACCTTCCGGTACATCAGGGATAATGTAATCTTCTTTGCCAAAAAGCGGCTATACTTCCGTCCGTGCACGAAGTCGTGACAGCATATTAACCCGAATATTCCGATTGCCTTCGATATACTCAAATCATCCAGCTATCAAGAATGTCCAACGCTGGACGTGTTTCTGTCTGCACCAATGAACAAGCTTTTGAACTGTTTATGATCTGTGTAAGTAACACCATATAGAGGTACGGTCTTAGCTTTGTAACGCATATGTAACGTCACATCGTCTTTCAAGGTGGTAGAAATGTATTGAATAATCTTATCAATACCACGGTCATCTTCCTGAATAAGAATGACTCCTACTGCGTATTTAGAAGCGTCAGTGTAAAACTTGTATGGCTTCTGAAGATTTGAATAGGCCAAAACAATATCACTGATTCTATAACATTTACACACTGATAACCGTGCAATTATTACACGATTTAACACGGTTAAGAACTTTGTGACGTATGAAATCTACACCCGTGATCTTGACACGCACAGGTGTTCACTCGGAGAATCCATTTCACAGGGTGGGTTATAAATTGCAGGACAAAGTCTCGTCTGCCAATACAATCGAATATACAAATAGACTGGATACCCTGCAAGTAGGAACTTTAGTTTATTTTAAAGGCAGAAAATGTATAATCGCAAATATTTACAAACCAATTGGGACATAAGAGTGCGCACAATAAGAAACAGATCAACAGGAGAAACAAGACGTGCTTTCAGATATGAATTATCTAGAGAAGCGGAGAACGAAAAGTTCATGAGAGACTAGATGATGAATCTCTTCTTGCTGTTTTCAATGAGACACAACACGAGCGTGATTAGCTGAACAAAGGTAGATTTTCCTCCGCTGACGATGAGAAATTAAAAGATCTGGCTAACAAACGAAATGAGCCAGGGACCGACAGGCAAACGAAATAGGAAATACAGATATTTACAGGTATCAAATTCGTTTTATATAATAATCAGTCTTATAAATAAATACATCTAAAGATTACCAGTAACCGGGCACCAACCATTGCTTGAGATCAACAACAGGTGTGTCTATCATTGATGTGATGTCAGTTACAGGCCACAGAAATTACAAACGACATCAAATGTTTGTAATTTCACATCTGTTCTGCAGTCATCACATCTTGGCGGTTTTTTCCAAGATGCCAATGTTTCCAATAGCACCGTGAACATAAATTTCTTTCGTAGTTAAATAAATACTGGCAACATTTTTCATTGTTTGAGAAAAAGCTGTAAATTAATATTTATTAAAGAAAAAAAATTCTGTCTCAAGTTTAACTGTTGGTTCCATCGTGATTTATTAAGAATGCCACACAAATACGCTTGTATGCATGTATATTTCACTGCGAAATTGTATGTTATTGTTATTTGTTATTTGTAATTCTTGTTAGTGTATTGTAATAGCCAGGTTTTCTGAGAGATCACATAAACTCGTCCATTGATATTGACACGCTGCCAACTGAGGTGGACGGCACAAAGGGAAGAACGGTTGTGAACGTTTACCATATTTTTTCAATCTTTCATTGTAATCTTTGTTGATAATCAATTTGAGTAGTGCAATAGAATAGAAATAATGTTTTCATAGGCGTGCTAAATCGTTAATTTACGTACGGTTAATGTGGGAAAGTTTATCAATTTTAGGGCGCGTGCTTCGCCCTTGCCCTAAAATATAAACTTATATATATAACCCAGCGTTTCTTTCGGTTTCTGGCGAACGGCCTCCAGCTCACACTTAAACCGTTCTCTCTTGTTTGTTGAAACAAATCCAGACATCAAATGCTTCCGTATCGTCTCACATGTAATTGTCGAGCTGCTTTTCTCGGGCAAAAACAATTCCACTTCGTGATAACGCTCTCCCAGCGTCTTCCACGATACTACGTACGCCGGACATAATGAAACCTCCTGTAGAGCCCGATTAGCTAACTGTCGATTCATCCAGCCATTCACGTCCATCGCATTTCCTATACGTGGATGGGCACACAAGCGCTCACATTGGCGTCGTCGATTCTTGCTAGCTGCTTGATCTTCAAGGACAGAATTGACCAGTGGTGTAAGCCCTATCACTCTCAAAACGCAAATGTTAGACTTAACATCTAGAGGGTTGGAGAAGGGAAAGCATTTAGAAAGTGTTGTATTCACCACTTTTAGCATTTAGAAAGTGTTGTATTCACCACTTTTAAGTGTTGAGTGCAACATTTTAAGCTGTTACATCTAATAACAAGACTTTCTAAATGCTTTCCCTCCTCCAACCCTCTAGTTGTTAAATCTAACATTTGCTTATGCCAATTCCTGCAGCTCATGAACTCATGAACCGGTTGATCACTCGGTTGAACCGGTTGACCAACTGTCGATGTATATCTGATCTGCTTATCGTTGTTCCTCTGGTCTTCGTTTTTTTTGTTTGTTTGTTTTTTTTTTTTATTCCCCCTGGGAAAACCCCACAATATGGACTTTTCTACGGGTTGGGTGATGTTATGGGCTTGTTTCGTCTTTCAACCCGAGGGAGATGATCTCCATATAAACCCTCAGCCTGAGGAAACGCTTACAAGTTGCCTCCAAGGATTTAACAACACCAGACACTGTTTTAATGATAACCTAGTGTTTATTCACAACAGACAACATGCAGAGACGTCGATCTTGGTCCAAAAGTTAACATACGAAGCAATTTCCATAAGCCATAATGTAAAGCCTCCATTACAATGAACAGTCTGTGTTCAAGAGACGAACCTATCGCAATTCTCAGAATGAATCACGCATGTGATTCAAGGGAGACTCCGGTCTTAGAGCCTGAAGTCAGATAAGTTTATCATGCCTATATACTGTTAAATAAACAACACACTTGAATCAAACGCTTATCCAATCACGGTTAGATGCTGCCATTCACAAAAAGAGGTTTACTATCATTATGTGACATGTTTCTGGTCATGAACCCACGTGCTTTGTGATTATTCATTGCGCTCAATACCCTGTTAAACGTAAAGTCGTTCATCAAAAGTCAAGCACTGAATCTTGTTTGTAGAAATAGATTGTATTGTCCACTTCATAACATGCACTGGCAGGAAACTTGACCTCTATTGTTGGTCAAGCATCCTGTTTCTCTCTGACCTTAGTACATGTCTAACAAGAAAACATGGCTATACACTGAAAACAATCATCTATCAATTCCATAATTGAATATTATCAATCTATAATGATTATCAAATACATGCAATTTTCATAACATACAGATGTTTCTAAATCTTAAAACACATCTCATATTTTACAAATTGTCTAATATTTATTACATTATTGGATAATTGTGCCTTCGTATATTGGACAGTTATTGCTCGGAATTACTTTTGGTTTACAATGTTGTAACATTACAGACATCCAATCTTATTAAAGCAGAAATTGTTCAACTTTTTACATTTACTCTTCATTTCTGTCTCAAAGCGTATAATAAATACGTTATTACCTATGATTGTTCATATTTAGAGTGATATTGTGATATGTTTTTAGTACCTGGAAATGCGATACAAGTCAACAGCAGTTCGAAAAATTGGGGCTCTTCTTGGAATTGTGAAAAATGTGAGTACAAAAAATCAGTATGTTTTGATATTTATAATAAAAGATTGTGACAGATTAGTTGCGAGAACATATCCACATAGAGCAGTGCTCTTCGGTTTCAGTTGTGTCGGCTGCATACATATTCCCTCTCAAAACGTTTCTGCGCAGAAAATCAGCAGGTCAATAATGATAACCTTTCCTTATATTTTATTTCTGGTCCAAAGGAATCAAGGTTTACATATAATTATTTCGCGAAAAAAAGTTGAAAATAAGCTTGATGTGAATATACACAATGAATATCATAAATCTGACAAATTGTTCCATTGCTTAATTATGTTACATTAATGTTCAGCTGTGGGACAGGTGAATTTGACATTGATGTTCCAGTAGTAGGGAAAGAGTACCGCAGGCCTTACACAAGCCTCCCAAATGCACATTGCCTCCTCTGCCTCCCAAATCCACCGAGTGCTGTCATACGTCATTAATAGTTTTTATTTGTATAAATTATTGCGTCTGGATATTAATAAATTATATACGTTATAACCTATCCTAAATATAGTATAGATTTACATATGATATTATAAATAAATTCTCCGAATTTATACGATAATCGTTAATAACGATTAAATAGCCTATATTTTAGGTTTTATATCGGTTTTACAAGAAGGGTGTTATTTCGATAAAAATATATGTAGTACGGGTTCATAGCAATAAATTCTCCGAATCTGTACGTTAAGCGTTCATATATATTGTAGGTCCTATTAATTTTTATAAATTGCAATTAATGCTCGGTGACACTCGACTACTAATTACGGGGTATATCGATTATAACCTTGCTATACAGATAGAAGGCGGTCATGATACATAATTGTATTGATTTTAATACCTGTCAATGTGAAAGTATAGAGTCGTATTGTGGTAACAGGTGTGATCGAATAAACAGAAATCACTCGGTCTGAATATAACCAGGCGTTTCAATCATTATTTGAGAACTGTTTGTCGAAATATATTTACCTCTAATAGGATTCAATTTATATCTTACTGCGGAATGGCGAATTTACTGAAAAATATCATCGAACCTAGAGAATCGTCCGTAAGTATTGTAATTTTATTACGACTCACTCACCGACAATACCGATACGTTTTCATTATACGACTTTGTCGATATAACGATGTACATAGCGAACGGTGTTGTAAATGATCGATTATAAATGATTTGAATACAAGGGCTACTCACTTTTAATATTTCAACTCTATATTTTTTATAGGCTAACAACTCTACGTGGGCCGGATTCGTACGAGAAAATGCGGACATTTTAGGTAGTTCCGGTTGGCCTAGTTTGGAGACTGTATTCGCCATAGATGGGGTCGTTGAAACACGGCCCGTTTATAATGACGATGATTGGAATCTGAATATAAGAAGTCCGACGACCATTCTCCTAAATGATTCCCCTTCACTTCCGGAGATTAAAACACGTAAATGTGTAGAAGAATTATCCCGTTTATTCTCGCCCAGAGTTTGCAAAAACTGTAATCAGTCATTAGACGTCGAAGTTTGCGGAAAATGTCGCGTTAGTTTATGCCGAGATTGCGCGTGTTTCGCTCGACAGGTGTCATTCGGGGTTTTTATGGGTCCGAGCTGTTGTAGTTGTGAGTTTTGTCGCTATTGGCGAATGAAGCAATCGAAATAATCAAAACCTGTGATTATTCTTGGACTTGGGTGGATTTTTAGGAACTTTTCATGAACTTTTGGGGACTTCCTCGGACTATTCTTGGACTTGCGTGGATTTTTAGGAACTTTTCATGAACTTTGGGGGACTTCCTCGGACTATTCTTGGACTTGCGTGGATTTTTAGGAACTTTTCATGAACTTTTAGGGACTATTCTCGGATTATTCTTGGACTTGCGTGGATTTTTAGGAACTTTTCATGAACTTTGGGGGACTTCCTCGAACTATTCTTGGACTTGCGTAGATTTTTTAGGAACTTTTCATGAACTTTTAGGGACTATTCTTGGACTATTCTTGGACTTGTGTGGATTTTAAGAACTTTTCATGAACTTTTGGGAACTTCCTCGGACTATTCTTGGACTTACGTGGATTTTTAGGAACTTTTCATGAACTTTGGGGGACTTCCTCGGACTATTCTTGGACTTGCGTGGATTTTTAGGAACTTTTCATGAACTTTTAGGGACTATTCTTGGACTATTCTTGGACTTGTGTGGGTTTTAAGAACTTTTCATGAACTTTGGGGGACTTCCTCGGACTATTCTTGGACTTGCGTGGATTTTTAGGAACTTTTCATGAACTTTGGGGACTTCCTCGGACTATTCTTGGACTTGCGTGGATTTTTAGGAACTTTTCATTCCTATATGTACAGTCACCACCAACACCACCACCAACACCACCACCACCACCACCAGGATAGGACCCAAAAGGTCACGAAAGTTCATATAAAGTCCTATATGTACAGACACCACCACCACCACCACCACCACCACTACCACCACCACTGGGATAGGATTCAAAAGGTCACTCACACAACCACGTTCCAGCTTGGAACACCGTGAGTTCACGAAATTATCAAAGATGAATGATAGAGTTAGGATATACAGCATTTGCCGTGTATGCCGTTTCATACGTCATCATCGGAAAGGTCTCCCACTCAGTTCCAGCTCTTGTCACCAGGGTGGTCGAAAATAATACGACCGAACATGGAAAAACCCTGCTGTAAGATAAGGACCCGGATGTAAGATGAGGACCCGGATGTAAAACTACAATACCCAGGAAGTGACCTTTGATCCTGCGCTACTCGGAAGTGACGTTATCGTACGCACACACACACACACACACAGACCTGGTGCACCCACACCCTAGTGTACCCTATGCCCTACGGGCTATATGGTACAGGGTGCACCGCGTATGTGTGTGTGTGTGTGCGTACGATAACGTCACTTCCGAGTAGCGCAGGGTCAAAGGTCACTTCCTGGGTATTGTAGTTTTACATCCGGGTCCTCATCTTACATCAGGGTTTTTCCATGTTCGGTCGTATTGACCACTCATTACCCTGGTGACAAAAACTGGAACTAGTGGGAGATAACTCCGATGATGATGACGTATGAAACGACGCCCCCTGTTGACAAATAGAGTCATTTCACTTTAGCTGAATATCGATGTTTAACTCTATCATTCATCTTTGATAATTTCGTGAGACTAGTGTGGTACGGTTGTTCCAAAGCAGACGTGAGTTCTCAATGCTGTGGATGCTATCGTAAGTGACCTTTTGAGTCCTATCCCAGTGGTGGTGGTAGTGGTGGTGGTGGTGGTGGTGTCTGTACATATAGGACTTTATATGAACTTTCGTGACCTTTTGGGTCCTATCCTGGTGGTGGTGGTGGTGTTGGTGGTGGTGTTGGTGGTGACTGTACATATAGGAATGAAAAGTTCCTAAAAATCCACGCAAGTCCAAGAATAGTCCGAGGAAGTCCCCCAAAGTTCATGAAAAGTTCCTAAAAATCCACGTAAGTCCAAGAATAGTCCGAGGAAGTTCCCAAAAGTTCATGAAAAGTTCTTAAAATCCACACAAGTCCAAGAATAGTCCAAGAATAGTCCCTAAAAGTTCATGAAAAGTTCCTAAAAAATCCACGCAAGTCCAAGAATAGTCCGAGGAAGTCCCCCAAAGTTCATGAAAAGTTCCTAAAAATCCACGCAAGTCCAAGAATAGTCCGAGGAAGTCCCCCAAAGTTCATGAAAAGTTCCTAAAAATCCACGTAAGTCCAAGAATAGTCCGAGGAAGTTCCCAAAAGTTCATGAAAAGTTCTTAAAATCCACACAAGTCCAAGAATAGTCCAAGAATAGTCCCTAAAAGTTCATGAAAAGTTCCTAAAAATCCACGCAAGTCCAAGAATAGTCCGAGGAAGTCTCCCAAAGTTCATGAAAAGTTCCTAAAAATCCACGCAAGTCCAAGAATAGTCCCTAAAAGTTCATGAAAAGTTCCTAAAAATCCACGGAAGTCCAAGAATAGTCCCTAAAAGTTCATGAAAAGTTCCTAAAAATCCACGCAAGTCCAAGAATAGTCCGACGAAGTCCCCAAAAGTTCATGAAAAGTTCCTAAAAATCCACGCAAGTCCAAGAATAGTCCAAGAATAGTCCCTAAAAGTTCATGAAAAGTTCCTAAAAATCTACGCAAGTCCAAGAATAGTCCAAGAATAGTCCCTAAAAGTTCATGAAAAGTTCCTAAAAATCCACGCAAGTCCAAGAATAGTCCAAGGAAGTCCCCAAAAGTTCATGAAAAGTTCCTAAAAATCCACGCAAGTCCAAGAATAGTCCGAGGAAGTCCCCCAAAGTTCATGAAAAGTTCCTAAAAATCCACGCAAGTCCAAGAATAGTCCGAGGAAGTCCCCAAAATGTCATGAAAAGTTCCTAAAAATCCACCCAAGTCCAAGAATAATCACAGGTTTTGATTATTTCGATTGCTTCATTCGCCAATAGCGACAAAACTCACAACTACAACAGCTCGGACCCATAAAAACCCCGAATGACACCTGTCGAGCGAAACACGCGCAATCTCGGCATAAACTAACGCGACATTTTCCGCAAACTTCGACGTCTAATGACTGATTACAGTTTTTGCAAACTCTGGGCGAGAATAAACGGGATAATTCTTCTACACATTTACGTGTTTTAATCTCCGGAAGTGAAGGGGAATCATTTAGGAGAATGGTCGTCGGACTTCTTATATTCAGATTCCAATCATCGTCATTATAAACGGGCCGTGTTTCAACGACCCCATCTATGGCGAATACAGTCTCCAAACTAGGCCAACCGGAACTACCTAAAATGTCCGCATTTTCTCGTACGAATCCGGCCCACGTAGAGTTGTTAGCCTATAAAAAATATAGAGTTGAAATATTAAAAGTGAGTAGCCCTTGTATTCAAATCATTTATAATCGATCATTTACAACACCGTTCGCTATGTACATCGTTATATCGACAAAGTCGTATAATGAAAACGTATCGGTATTGTCGGTGAGTGAGTCGTAATAAAATTACAATACTTACGGACGATTCTCTAGGTTCGATGATATTTTTCAGTAAATTCGCCATTCCGCAGTAAGATATAAATTGAATCCTATTAGAGGTAAATATATTTCGACAAACAGTTCTCAAATAATGATTGAAACGCCTGGTTATATTCAGACCGAGTGATTTCTGTTTATTCGATCACACCTGTTACCACAATACGACTCTATACTTTCACATTGACAGGTATTAAAATCAATACAATTATGTATCATGACCGCCTTCTATCTGTATAGCGAGGTTATAATCGATATACCCCGTAATTAGTAGTCGAGTGTCACCGAGCATTAATTGCAATTTATAAAAATTAATAGGACCTACAATATATATGAACGCTTAACGTACAGATTCGGAGAATTTATTGCTATGAACCCGTACTACATATATTTTTATCGAAATAACACCCTTCTTGTAAAACCGATATAAAACCTAAAATATAGGCTATTTAATCGTTATTAACGATTATCGTATAAATTCGGAGAATTTATTTATAATATCATATGTAAATCTATACTATATTTAGGATAGGTTATAACGTATATAATTTATTAATATCCAGACGCAATAATTTATACAAATAAAAACTATTAATGACGTATGACAGCACTCGGTGGATTTGGGAGGCAGAGGAGGCAATGTGCATTTGGGAGGCTTGTGTAAGGCCTGCGGTACTCTTTCCCTACTACTTGTTCCCTTTTTCATGACAGTCCCTCTACATGGGAGTTGTGTTGGTTGGGCCGGGCATTGCAATAGAGGCAGGTAAGTATTGGAGGAAATTATTGAATGAACACAAGATCTATATACCCTTTCTTCTAATTATTCAGACGGCAAAACTTAACTTCAGACATCTGAGGAGAGAAATTCTGCTAACATTCAACACATTTCATTAGCTGTATTTTTCAGTTCTTGGAATAAATAACGTATCCATGCCACAGTATTTAGCCTCAGTTACACAAAGATGGCTTTTTTCTGCTTCAGAGTCTAAAGATGCTGTTCGAAAAATTAGAAGAAATAGGGTATGATTCATGTGCTCAAACTCAGCCGAATTTGATAATACGATCGACATAGAATTCTCCAGTCTGATTAAAAACAGATCTAGAAATGGATTCTTTAACTGGATCTGACACTCTCCCTGTCCGTCCATGCCCGAAAATCTGCAGAAGTTCCGAAAATTTCCGACTCTCGTAAATAGTAAGAAAGATAGTGCCGATGACACGAATTCAAATCACAACTTGAATCGGGTCATTCAAGCTGACAACCAATCCACAACGCGAATATCCCCACTTTGTGTTGTTATATATATATCCTCCGTCTAAACCGTATAATATAACTGATTCCCACGCAACATAGTTTGGATAATTTTTGAAAAAAAAAAATACAAAGTAAATTTCAAATGTATATAGATAATTCTTCGTAATTCTTTTCCGTAATGCTTATGGGTCGGTCATATAATACCCTGCCACATTGAAAGTCTATTTTTTTTCTTTTTTTTAATTTGTCAGATTAACAGTGGCTAGGTCAAATATCCCGGGGTTTAAGAAGACGTTTGCCCTGTCACATCATGGCATAAGTTCCGTTGATTGATCAAATATGATGTAGACGTAAATAGTTATTTTCGTGCCAGGTCACCGACTGGTATTGAATAGGAAGGAGGTGAGATCCAGTTAGAGAATCGGCTTCTTGATCTGTTTTTAATCAGATTGAGAATTCTCATTTTACTGTAAGAGAGAATCGGTTTCCCACAAGAGAGAATCGGTTTCCCGCGAGAGAAAATCGGTTTTATGCAAGGGAGAGTCGGTTTCGTGCAAGATAGAATCGGTTTCCTGTATGAGAGAATCGGTTATGTAAGAGAAAATTGTTTCCTGCCAGAGCGGATCGGTTTCCAGCAAAAGAGAATCGGTTTCCTGTAAGAGGGAGTCAGCTTTCTACAAGGGAGAATCGGTTTTCTGCGATAGAGAATCGGTTTCGCACAAGAGAGAATTGATTTCGTGGAAGAGAGAATCGGTTTCGTGGAAGAGAGAATCGGTTCCCCGCAACTTCGTGCAAGAAAGAATCAATTTCCCACAACAGAGAATTGATTGAGAGTCGGTTTCGTGCAAGAGAGAATCCGTTTCCTGCAGGAGAGAATCGGTTTATGCAAGAGAAAATTGGTTTCCTGTAAGAGGGAATCAGTTTTCTACAAGGGAGAATCGGTTTCCTGCGATAGAGAACCGGGTTCGCACAGAGAATCGGTTTCGTGGAAGAGAGAATCGGTTCCCCGCAAGCGAGAATCGGTTTCGGGCAAGATAGAATCGGTTTCGTGCAAGAGGGGGGTCGGTTTCCTGCAAGAGAGAAACGAGAGAATCACATCTTTAAGGAGATGATCTCTTTGGCAGGAGACAATCGGTTTCCTGCAAGAAGGAATCGGTTTCCCACAAGAGAGAATCGGTTTCATGCGAAAGAGAATCGGTTTCGTGCAAGAGAGAATCGTTTCCCTGCAGGAGAGAATCGGGTTATGCAAGAGAAAATTGGTTTCCTACCAGTTGCGATAGAAAATCGGTTTCGCACAAGATAGAATTGATTTCGTGCAAGAGAGCATCAAATTCGTGGAAAAGAGAATCCGTTTGCCGCAAGAAAGAATCGGTTTCTTGCAAGAAAGAATCGATTTCCCGCACGAGAGAGCCGGTTTCGTGCAAGAGAGAATCGTTCCCTGTGAGAGAAACTCGGTTTAGAGCAGAAGAGAATCAGTTTCGGGCAAAAGAGAGTCGGTTTCGTGCAAGAGGGAGTCGGATTCCTGCAAGAGAGAAACAAGAAAAGTATAGAGAAGAAGAGAGAATCATCCTCGCTCAAAATTTATTAAATGAAAAGCCTGAGCTTCTGATCCCTTCTGCATTTCATCTTTATATTTCAGTGACAGGTTTCTCGACTTGGGGATCTATATGCATCATAGCCTGTGCATCTATTACGTACACTGCAATCGTAAGTCTGTAATGAAACTACCTTTTCCCCAAATGTTCTTTACTGTCAACTTCCAACTGTTTTTCTGTTTAACTGTTTTTCACTCAATTTTGTTCTAGAGACTTTCCACAAAAGAAAATTTGCTTAATGACTTATCTGTTAACTCGAATTACGGTTAACTTGAGACAGTGAACTATATGTTCTGATTGAATAAATGTATCAATGGTCGAATGACAATGAAATTAGATGATAATTTTGTGTCGAATACGCTGCAACTTAATAAAGCGGGGATGAATGAAAGAGAACCGAAGATAACAGTCAGATTGCATTCGTCGCCTGTGAAGAAAAGTAACATAATAATAATAATAATAATAATAGGCGAGAAAATGTTATCGTGATAGAGTTGAATGATCTCATGATGATGAATGTTATCATGATTGGTGAATGTTTTCGTGATTGGTGAATGTTTTCGTGATTGGTGAATGTTCTCGTGATTGGTGACTGTTTTCGTGATTGGTGAATGTTCTCGTGATTGGTGACTGTTTTCGTGATTGGTGAATGTTCTCGTGATGGGTGAATGTTTTCGTGATTGGTGAATGTTTTCGTGATTGGTAAATGTTCTCGTGATTGGTGACTGTTTTCGTGATTGGTGAATGTTCTCGTGATTGGTGAATGTTTTCGTGATTGGTGAATGTTCTCGTGATTGGTGACTGTTTTCGTGATTGGTGACTGTTCTCATGATTTATGAATGTTCGCGTGATTGCTGAATGTTCTCATGATTGGTGAAATGTTCTCGTGAGTGTTTTCATGATCGGTGAATGTTCCCATTATTGGTGAATGCTCACCATCAAATTAAACCACTGTCAGCTGATATATCACCATCAACATATACCACTGATAACTGAAATCTGACCATTAACATATACCATTGATAACTGGTATCTGATCGTCCACATATATCGTTGGTAACTGATATCCCACCATCAAAATATACCACCGTTAGCTGATACATCACCATCGACATATACCACTGATAACTGATATCTCATTGTCAACATATACCGTTGGTAACTGATATCCCACCATCAAATTATACCACCGTTAGCTGATACATCACCATCAACATACACCACTGATAACTGAAATTCGACCATTAACATATACCACTGATAACTGATATCTCATTGTCAGCATATACCGTTGGTAACTGATATCCCACCATCAAATTATACCACCGTTAGCTGATATATCACCATCAACATACACCACTGATAACTCATATCTGGCCATCAACATATACCATTGATAACTGATATCTCATCGTCAACATCTAGCATTGGTAACTGATATCTCACCATCAACATATATACTATGGATAACAGATATCTCACCTCAACATATACCGCTATGGGAATTGGATAATCAAACTAGGTTTGAAATGTCCCTTCATAATTTTGAAAACTAATCCACTAATTTGAACACTCATTCTTTGCTAACCTTCAGGGTGGATTCACTGCCGTGATCTGGACAGATGTCTTCCAGATGTTTATTATGGTGTTGGGATTGGTCGCCATATTTTCTAAGGTGAAATATTTGTACTTTTAACAGTCTTGGAATTTGAAGTCAATATCTAGGAACATCGAAAAAGGAGTGAGATCACATCCATCCTGGGGTGCGTGTGACTCAAGACAATACTATGATTGAATGATTTGCAGTCAGCAACTGGTTATACGTCAGTGGTGACCGTATACAATTACTGTAAAATCCGGGGATGTTTATTATTATTGTTTTCAAATATACTTAGCCATCAACAAAATATTTCGTGACATTTTGATTTGAAGCTCGAAACTTGACATTCAAAATAAAAATATAAACTTGTCGATATGTGCTTCGAAGTTAATTAATCTTTCTTTTAAAATGGTTTGTTTTCCAGGCTTTGGTCGATATGGAAAGCATAAGGAACTTTTGGGATTATAATGTAGCCGGCAAGAGATTTAGAATGATTGAGTGAGTATATTTCCATCACCATATTATCTCTGACTTGAGTAATTTTCGAGTACCTGATTTCAGATTTTGCTGAAACATAACAGAACTAACTAATATTGATGAGTCCTAGGTTGTACTGGGATACTAACGCTAACGTTTTTGATAAATACAGCAGGTATTTTACAGGAAAAAATGCTATATCAATACAATTTTGGATCTTAATGATGCCGACAGGGGAATATTATATGCATGCATGCCCAGTCTCAATTAATGATTATCTCTAGACTCATATTTTTGTTCAGATAAAGGAGAGGCGTTAAAATAAGTCCATCCCTGTTAGTCTCTGTAAAAACACATTTGTTTTTCAACCAAGATATGATTATGTGCCTCTTCACCCTAAAAGTCAGGTGAAATTGTATCTTAGGATTTTTACACACTTTATCTATATACGTATTTGTATAATTTCATACTGGCAAACAATTTTCGTGATCTTATTAGAATTTTCGTGATCTTATTAGAATATGGATACGCTGATATATCCCCTCGTATCTCTGTCATTTGATATTATTTCCGATAATACAGAATTATGATGAAACTTTAACAGGTTTAACCCGGATCCCACAATACGGACGTCGTTTTGGACCACTATGATTGGTGGAACAGCTTTCTGGTTGAGTCAATCCTTCAGTCAACAGGCTGTACAAAGACTCGTCTCTATGAAGAATCTCTCACAAGCCAAAAAGTAAAAAAAAAGTCTAGGTTTAGTAGCCAGGATTCTTGGTATTAACACGAAATTTGCTGCTCCCTTACCATATACCTATTAAAGTGTATCCATTTTAATTACTCGTCTACTTTGAAGCTTGTCAAAAAACAATCATGAAATCCACATAAATTTTTGTATTGATGTTTGAGTTGACAAAGGTCATTGATGCCATATGAAGTAATAAAAGGCGTTCCGTGGGTGTGTCGCTTATATTCGATGCCCAAAAAATTGCTGATAATAAACCGCGCGCACCTTTATGACCGTGCACGGCATTATTGACCTTTATGCCAGTGAATCGAGAGCACACATACATTATGACGTCTCCCTATGTAATTGACCCTGGTACATAAAGCAACAGTGCTGAAGTTTTATATGGAGGGAATTACAAAGTTATTTCAAGCGTGATATATTATCAATATCACGGAGTAATGGTATTCATTGTTTAGAGTTCAGTTTGTTATACAAGCTACTCCAGTACAAAATAAAGAAAAGTCATGCAGAAGTAACTATTGACTTTTCACACGTTCTAAAGTAGACGACCAGTTAAAATGGACAGACTTAAACTGGGGCTCCCTTGAATATCAAGTGCCAGGATTCTTGCAGAAATTTCCAATACTGTATCGGATCATCTGTACCATGGTCTTGGATGATGATTTGGATAAAAATGATGATGTTGATCAATAATTTTAAATATTGCAAAAAATCAGGCCGTATGCTTTCGGTTTTCTAATTCAATCTGTCGGTAATCGGCGAGAACAGTATAAAATTGTGGACTATAATTTATTCCATTTATTTATTCCATGTCGTTACAGGGTGCTCCCATACAGCGTACCTGTGTTTTACATACTACTTATCTTAGCCGTCCTGGAAGGGTTTTCGTCCTACGCCTACTATTATAATAAACGATGCGATCCTTTTGTAGAAGGCGTGGTCGTCAACGCCAACGAGGTAACCATCTTATCTATAAAAAACTGTACACTATTTGTATACCTAATGAAAGATGCGAGATGTATTTAATCTAATGAAAATATACTGGTCACTAACCACGGTTTGATGGCTTGAACACTATGATGTCTCATGTTGATGGTGTCATTACAACTCCTAGACTGATTTTCTGTCAATATGTATGTCGAAAAATTCTTTTCTTCATCTAAACATTATAATAAGCCCTACAATGATACGAGAGCTGGTGGAGGATGGAAAAGATGTGCTTGAATGTAAACATTACAAAATCTATTAATTTCTTGTGCCACGAACTCCTGAGTCTGCCAAGTAATTATTAACTCTATAGTAGTAACTCTAAATTTGTTGATAACCTAGAGCGGAGATGAAAATTTGTTGATAACCTAGGGCGGAGATGGAAATTTGTTGATAACCTAGGGCTGAGAGGTAATGAATACACGAATGCTGTGTTTATGCTACATTACATAGCTGCTGAACGCGACGTTAAACCTTAATTCTCTCTCTCTCCGCTACTGCAAATATTGATACGGTCTATCGGTACCAGGCTTGTGAAGTATTATGATTGTCTCTGTAATTGACGCGCACTTATTCGTTATGAGTTGTGTTCTCTAGAACTTCGGTGCATGGCTATTACACCTTTGTTCCATTATTCTTGATGGGTTAACCTGATTCATAACTACTATTGCTTTCTTTGCAACTGATGTTGTCTCTCAATGTTAACGGATGAATAAACGTGTGAATCCAAGTAACAAATAAGTGCCGACGCAGAGGCCAGCACCATATATAGATACATCCTCTCCCATCATTATATCCCAAAGCCGATGATATGAGCCTGGAAGATAAATTGAGTTTTATAAAGCTTTCCTCTTTGTGTCAACTTTCAGATTCTTCCTTACTTTGTTATGGAACTGTTCAGTAATTTGCCGGGATTTCCGGGGATATTCATGGCTGCTTTGTTCAGCGCATCGCTCAGGTAACATATTTGTATGGGCCACGTTTATAGCAAATTGAATCATCTATCACAGTGTCATTGCCATTGGTTTGGGAGAAGGACATTATTACATTTAATTGCCTGTGATGCTTTCAGCTTTGTGTGATTGTCTTCATATCAATAATGATAAATGAATTCCCCTTTTTAAACATTTCCTATTTATGAACTCTCTGAGACCGGATTATCTATGGCTACACATAGCCTTAACGGCACGTCATAGTTTTAGACCTATATCTCTATAAAAATGAAGCGGACCTTCACTCTCGTCGATATAACAACAAAAGAGATGATTACAATTTCGACATCGTAATCTATCCCTTTTGGGACAAAACTAGTCCAGTGAAACCGGCATATGGTGCATACATATCTCGCCTAGTAGCATTTGCTAGATCCTGTGTTAAATGTGGCGATTTTAATCAACGTCACAAAATATTATAGCAGAAACTTATGAAACAGGGCTACATGGGTGTGTAAAAGGCGAGGTTTTCCATGTCTCACAACGAAACTTTTGCCTGCATCCTTACGGAGACCCCTGTTTTCAACACCACTTTCGCTAAAAACCACTGTACGACACACTAATTTACAGCCTCTAGACCCGAGGCTTTTACTAAAGTTAGAACCCTCGTCCCGGCAATGAACGAAGGCTCGTTTTTAGACAGTGGATGTCTGTACATCGCGCACATGCGCCTATATGGAGGCCGCCATGTTCTTTCAATCGGAGATACGAAAAATATTGAACTTACGGCAGGTAAATACTTGCCTTAAAGTTACGCACAAGTTACGAAGATTTTTAAGTGACGAAGTTTCATGAAAGTCGAATTTACTTACGCAAAAAGATACGCATGAGTTGCGAAGAAAAATGTTCGTAAGTATAGCTTGATGAAAGTGTGCCCAGGGCTATACCACCAAGCGCCTCCACTTGAAGTTTCTCAAATTTGGTGATATGCTGATAAATGAGTGATATCAAAATACGAGCGTAACGTGCAAGATCTATTGCTTGTAACTCCGTTATTACAAGATGCTCATTGTTTTCATATGCACGGTCAAAATCAAAGCGTGACTGAGATACATCATTCTCTAGATAACGGCTTCAAAAGAAAATCATTTGGACTAAAAATACTGATCGGCGATACGGATCTGTTAATTTCGGAACACCGTGATGTCTTGCCGGCATCATTCAACACTGTTTATGTATACGGTACTATGATTTTATTTTAATTTGGTGTAAAAACTGTTGAATGAAATATGTCTTTGGATTTAGGACGCGGAGATTCTTTAATGGACAACGGCTGAATACTAAATGATGGACCAGACGTTTGTAATCGAAATTTGTACGGATGGCCAGCATATTTCACAATTATATAACTGGCCTACGATGAGCTTATGTGTGGTGTATTCTAACTCTTTCAGTACAATATCATCTGGTTTGAACAGCCTGTCAGCAGTTACACTGAAAGATTTCATCAAACCAACTTGGACCAAGATGTCCGACCAAAGGGCAACATGGATTGCTAAAGTTCTTGGTAACTTGGAATATAAGTTGATAATAATAAGCGAAAACTCACTTATTCAAGGTTTTATAATGTTCTAAGACAGCTGATTATATAATAACGTGGCTTCAAGGTAATACTTATGCACAGGTCCAAATATTCACTTCTGATTGTGATATAAACTAAATATCTCTGAACATCGAACAATCATGCTGCAATTATTTCGGAATATCATTCTACCAGCACGTACCGGGTTACAGGTCGTATTCACATCTATATCGTACAACTAGTTCGAGTGGATACTATATGTGTGTATAATACTATTTGTGTAGTTGTAGTATATGGGCTGATATCCATAGTCGTTTCCATCTTGATTATGAACGTAGGCGGACCTGTTACCCAGGTAAGTCGCAATTGTTTTCCTCGATCGGTGTACTATAATGTAACCATGTCTGTTGGTCCGATCAGGACGGTTACAGAATTAGTCAGATAGTATAGGATTTTCACTCGAACAACTTTAAATTAAAGGGAATTAACATACATGTGATGTCAGCGCACTTGAAAAGAGGGCAAAATATTCGCAATGTGGCTTGGAGGCTGGGGGTAAGGACGATGAAGGAAAACCCAACTCGGCATGAAGGTTCAGTGCAGGCTTGAACATGGCGATTCGTATACTTATATAATACCAGTAAACTTCTGATGAAACTGAAACTCGAGCCCAAGGCGTGAAACTTTGTCTCTGTTCTGATTTCTATCTTCAAATAACACGTTATCATCGTACAACGTAGGTGTTGAATCGATCGATTGTGTATGTTCTATGATGAACAGATTTGGGGTACCGTACCGTGATGATGACTCAGTGGTCTAATTCAGCCAGAATTGTATTACACATACAATTTGCTCTTGTTAGTTTTTGTGGTAGGCTGGATCAATCAGTGTGAATTGCCTGATCTATCAATTTTCAATCGTGCAAACGATGTCAAGCAATCGATCCTACTATCCCATTCTGTTTCTAATTTAAAGATCACTGTTACTTTGATTGGATCGCTTCTGGGACCAAATTGTGGATTGTTTATCCTTGGTGCGTTCTTTCCATGGGCACAAAGTAAGGTTAGTATTATAGATTTGTATTATTTCAAGTTCAACTCACACTAGGGGATAATACATTATCGCACGCCTCTGGCTCAACATAAAAGCCTTCGTTGTATCATAGATTATTCATGAGTGGCAAGAGTCATGCATGTGACCTGTCCTGGCTCATAACATCAAATGACAGCGCCGTTTGTATCACTGATCAACGGCCCACAACAATGACGTAATGAAATATAGACAAGATAAACGAGTCAAGTGTAAGCCTTCCAAAGGTCCAACCTCGCCACCAGGGGTCGCTCTCCGCTGGAAAATTGCGGGGGGACAGGACCGGGTAGCTCTGGTTTCGAGATTGCCAAAGGTCTAGATAATCCAGCACCTGTTATTGGACATCTAGAAAGGCCTGACAATACTCAACCGGAGTCCTTTTTATCGACGCGTCCACCGGAGAGCAGGCGTCGGGCATCGCAATGGAATTAATGATCGGGTACATAAGCTACAAATAAAATCTCGTATTATTATACTTCATGTAAATTCGTAATGTTTTCATTGGTTGACAGCCTGTCACGTGTCATTCTACAAATCGTGATGTTCAGCGATGATGCAGTCATATCTTGCCTTACCGTTGAATAAATGTCATGTACCACGGCAAAGCGTTGAACATGACAAATTGTTCCACGGCGACATCTGCCGGATCAAGAGTTGCCTCGCATACTGCGCGCGTCAACATCCTCCGCGAAACGAAGATTGATGTGTATCTTCGTCGACCTGATGTGTATACGTCGGCCCGTTGGTGATAGGAATTAGTGAATGTGATTTGGTAATTGACTGAAATAAATATGGCATCATTTGATAGGGTACGTAAGATCTCCGAGAACGATACTTATCCAAATTATGCGATTGAGTCGACAAACAAGCCGAGATCGAACAGTCGATCCAACCACCTCGCTGGGGGTCTAATAACACCCCAGCCACCAGTCAGATTTTTGGACCGGATTCGGGGCCTTCGCGCACATCGCCGGAAGTGACATCATATATAGTAAAATAGATGTTTACCGAACATTTCGATTACTTTTCAAGTCTGCATATACCTCTGTTGACCTAGCGTTAAAAAGAATTATCTGGAGATAATTTTCCCTGTTTATCTGGTTGGTTTCCCCTATACGTCATAGCAACGTAGTAAATGTCAACTTCCGCTATTGGTGGCAGGGATGGTAATGGAGCCTGCGAAATGGAGCATGTTGCAGTCGATCTTGACACGGCGTTTTGAAATCAACAACGGTCGCGCAGTGTTGAACACGATATGCTTATTTCACCGTACCATCCTCATTAACATGATTATAAAGTCCCCATTTTATTCAAATAAGACATTCGGTATAATAAAACAACTATTGCATGTTATAGAGTGGGACATAACGATTTGTCAGCTCGAGAAAAGTGATGTACAACGAGCGCGCGCACTCTATAACATCTTCGCTTACCCGAGTCTAACACTACACGTGTTGCCTTGGCTGAACGTAACACATTATCTGATCAGAATACGGGTCTGGTGATGTCATAGCGCTATAAATATTCCGTGGTCCATATTAGGAGAAGTGCAATGTGTGACGTCTTTAAAATTCAAATTTGATTGGCTATTCGAAGCAAATTAACATCAATACACCCACCACTTGCCATATTTGGAGATCACACGGGCAGACATCAAAGAAAATCCTAGCTGCACGGTGTTGGCAAGCTCCTATCTTGATTGGCTATATGACATCACGTGCGTTTCTCGGTTTGAACAGTTTACTCTATTCAGTAAGTCAAGGTAAATGACGGAACGTTAGTGTAGTATTTAACTTGAAAATGTCAAGATGACTCTATAACTACATGCAATAATTGTATAAGATTCCCAAGGCATTAATGGTGTACCGGTGATCATCAAGGTCAAGGAAAATTCCTTGCATATGTTCCAATAAGAGAAAAAACACCAGGCATCGATATAGATGTATTTGTTGAATACAAATAAAACATATACCTGTACTTATTTATCTATATGGATGAAACCTATCTATGTATACTTGCATATATGATCTATTATATTAAAGTCAATAGGCCTATGCGTATAATGTATAGTCATTTTCCTGGTATATATTCCAATAGCCCAACCTATACCTTACAATGGACATACCATTGTATCATCACCAAGCTTGAGTGTATTTTTCTGCACCTTGAAATTACATTGCCGTGTGAAATTTCACGAGAATGCTGATAATTGTTGTTTTTAGAAGCGAGGAGTTTACCTTCTTCAATCCGAATTGAATGATTTTCTTCTCTATTCAGGGTGCCATAACCGGTGTTGTGGTAGGCTTAGGTATAACCTGGTGGGTAGCCCTGGGTGGTAACAGTATGAAAACTCCCCCATTACCACCGGCACCTATCGACGGATGTTTAATCAATGGTTCGACTTTAGCCAGTCTTACAGAAGTTTTCGCCAACGCCACAATTTTAAACGAAGGCCAAGATTTGACTGTTCTGACGGATCTTCCATATAACGGGTTTGTACTATAATAAGATAAGATAAGATAACTTTATTGACACTAAAACACAGTCACATGGCTGGTTATATGGTCATTTGGCACAAAAGGACGAAAATACAACTGTTAGTGTGAAACAATAATATTTAACAAACAGGTTGAAGTATGTAATACCGTATATACGTATAGCAGTTACCAGTTGGACTAGCTGAAGTATAGATAGGCCTATACACATATTTCCAAGGAACTAATAAGTTTCAGTCTTCCGCAAGTTCTCACATAGTATCAGGTATTTGGCAGTGAGGGTCAAAATAGATTTGGAGATACTCCCAAGTACCAATTTAATCTTTTCGGTTTTCTGTAACTTTGAGAAGTATGGAAACATTTTCTGTATTGTATTGATGAATGGCACTCGTATATCCTTATAGCTTTGACATTCAAATAAGACATGGTATTCATCCTCGATAGATTGACATGAACAATGTGTACACAAGCGCTCAGTTCTAGTTATATTCTTGTATCGGCCAATTTCTATTTCTAATTTATGTGCACTAATTCTGTAGCGGCAGAGAACACTTCTTAATTCCTTGGAAACGACAAGATCCACATAACTGGCACGGTTAAACGAAGAAGTCATTAAAGCCAGAACTGTAAGTTTATCAGACGAGTGGATAGCAGATAGTATATCCTGCATTGCAATATCCTTAAGTCTACGAATTATGATTTCTATATCACATTTCGTAATATGGGACTGGTTAATATACATGTATCCAAGTCCACACGAGTCTAAAAGCATACGTATATAGGCAGCCCAGCCACTACTGCTCGATGTATTAGTGTACACTTCGAACACCAAAGTGCCCGGATTATCCAAGATATGTATCCAGAATTGTAAGAGGCGTTTCAGAATGTCAAATTTTAGGGGTAATCTGCCAAGTTCCACTCGACATGCGTTATTAACACTTTTAGAGTGAACACCCAGCAGCTCTTTAATAAATTTTAAATGTAAATATTCGAAGCCATCTGTGTCGCGAAAGGTGTTTAAGGTTCCCCAAACTTCACAACCATAGAGGATAATCGGCTTAATTACTGCATCGAACATTTTCTCAAACAGTTTGCAGTCAGTACTACAATTCAAAAGTTGTTTGAGTTTGAAATATGCTTTGAGTCCCTTATTACGCAAGTTTTCGATTGCAAGTGAGAAGTTGCCATTATTTTTAAGTATAATCCCTAGATACGTGTATTGTTTTACCACCTCAATAAGGTCTCCTTTAATATAGTATAACTTTTGCTTGGTACGGAAATTAGAATTAAAAATCATGACCTTAGATTTGTCAATATTGATTTGCAGTCCCCAATTTTGACAGAAATCCTGTAAAATATTTAGTTTAGATTGTAACCCTTCTGATGTGGACGACAAGAGGACAATATCATCTGCATAACAGAGTATGTTAACTACAGTGGAACCAGCGGAGATCGCTCCTAATGGATCACTATGAATTTCACTTATCAGATCATTGAGAAATATGTTAAATAGCAAAGGACTAAGAACATCACCCTGTTTAACTCCTTGAGTTGAAGAGAATGGTGGAGACAAACCATCAGGACGAATTCTGGCAGGGATGACCAACCATAACTAGCGAAAGCAGTTAGTCGCAATAACAGGATAGATTGTGACAAACTGACTCGATTCTGCATGCAGGGTTAATGCAGCAGGAGTTCTGTGAAATACTGAATTCGTAAAAAACTAGAGGTTCCGCTTTGACCCTTGGGTTGCCGCTCCGGCATGAAGCCTATATGCTGGTTGTTTTTACCTCCGTCGATCAGACGGAGGTCTAGGAGCGCAACGTGAAATCTCCCGCCAAATAATTGTCATATGGGGAACCCACGACTCGTGTGATTTCCAATAGGGATTGCAATGGTTCCCGACGAAATTTTGAAAAGTTTCTGGACACAAATGAATGCTTACGTCACAAAAGGTGTGCATCCTTTGCAGCGCTTTCACCGGGTCTCTTTATTCGAGGGTACTAAATTCGCGCGTGTACATGTACTTATAGCTTCGCGCTGGTACAGATGGCCGGTATGCGAGGTAAAGACAAACCTGCGCTTTCATAAAAAGTAAATTTTCACGAAAGAAAAACTCGCATTCCAGATAGTATAATTGGAAACTTCCTCGAGAATCTCTGAATCGGCAAAAAGATAAAGGACGAGTGTCATTCACCAGGATGCGAGTCGGAAGTGAGAAGTCAAATTCAAAGTCAGAGGTCAAAAACGTAAAACTCCGAAGAACTCTCTCGGCTTTTTCTTTTCTTTTTTTTTTTAGTTGGGGGGTGAGGGTTGGGGAGATAGCGACTGAAAAAATATATCTTCCCATGCTTCAATCGTTATCTGTGAATCCGATCAACAACCTAGCCGGATAATCTGTCAAAAATTATCCGTCGTCTGGGTAAGGTTGAAGGGTCATCGGAAGCTCGAACTGTGATACAGGCAAAAACTGAGGTGAGTGAAGTTGGACTGTTGTTGTTGTAGTCTGGAAAAATAACTCTGCCTCACGAGGCGCTCTCTCGGCTTTTTCTTTTCCTTTTGTTTGAAGATGGGGGGGGGGGGGGAGATAGCGACTGGAAATATATATCTTCCCATGATACTTCAATCGTGCGCTCATGAATTCCACGGAAAAGCGGACATTGCTAAACAGCCCTTTTTCACATAAAATTCACTCCACATTCTGTCGTAGACCCTATATTAGCATGCTGTTTGTTCTATTCGCTTCCTATGATCCCCGGGAACAAGCCAATAATAGAGAAGATGTGTTTTAATAGCGAAATATTTTTTCCGCAATTTTTTAACATGAAGAACTCGGGAAATTCTAAATTGTCAAAGAAGAAAAATTGCACTTTACTGAAAACTATACTATTTTGAACATCTGCAGAAAAGATATGCATGTGGCGGGAGCTGTATACCTTAGTAAAAATAAGAGGTCAGAGTTTTAATTTTCTAAGTAGAAGAGATAAATTCACTCTAGGAATATTTTTTTGAAGAAAATGTGTAATTAATAAAGCACTTTTACCGATAAGATTTAAAAAACGCACTCGTGATTCCATCACGATTTTTTGTCGATTCCGTCACGGACTAGATTTAACCCCTGGGATGATCCAGTCGCGTTTTTCTCACGATGAAAAAATCTTATCATCCTTGGGTACTGTATGTTAGTAAGAGATGTCATATAAGAATAGTCAGATTGAAACAGAGCAGCAAAAAAATAGACCAGCAACACTAGTCAAGAGTCATGTCCGTTTCAGGTGATTCCGTCACGAACATTTCGAAGCATGATTTACTGAAAATGCTGGATCATCTGTAGATTTTCATGGATCCGTAAACAGATGTCATATAGAATAGCAAACTAAACTTGAAACTACATGGGTATGACCACGGAACTTCCGAGTACATGACTTTGAATAAAGAAAAGTCTTCCCAACGGTGATTCCGTCACGGTGGAATTCATGATCTGTGAATCCGATCAACAACCTAGCTGGACAATCTGTCAAAAATTATCCGTCGTCTGGGTAAGGTTGAAGGGTCATCGGAAGCTCGAACTGTGATACAGGCAAAAACTGTTGTTGTTGTAGTCTAGAAAAATAACTGGCATGCACTCTATGGAGAAGGGCCTCGTGAGGCACAAAGTGCAATTTTTTGTTGTTGTTTATCTGCAAATCCGCTCAACTCGATGGGTATCTTTCACTTGTTCTCACAGTTGCCTGGCCTGTGTGATATTGGGTGGTCGAAGTCTACGTATAGTTTTTTTCAATAAATTATGGAAATTAATATAAACATATATACAGATATTTTTTTAAATAGATTTTTTATAAGTGTATTTCTCTTTCATCTTTGGCTCAATTAAAGTCATTCTCTAAAATGTGAAGCCGAGTTAATACAGTTATTATCTCGCCTTACGAAGTAAAGGGGAGATATTGTGAGGGGGGAAAGAGGATGTCGTCGTCAGTGTCGGTGTCGGTGTCCCCTGCCTGGAAATGAATGGGTTTTTGGTTTAGCAAGTTAAAAAAAAATCTAGAAAAATTATAAAAAATATGAGGGGTGGGTATGCCACCTGGGGGTACTACCCCTGGGGTACTCTAATGCTAAAATCCCTATGAATGAGTTTTGCGTTTAGCAGAAGTGCACATGTACATCTGTACTTGGAAAGTTTCTTGCAGTTGTCAGCTGTCATTGGATGATTATGAAACTTGGTATACATGTTTCTTATGATAAGAGGATGTACCTGTGCTATTTTTGAGAAGAAATATTAATTTTTCTCAAAATTATGGCAAATGAAGAGTTTTCTGTTTAGGTAAATTGTACATGTAGGCCTCTACATGTATACATATACATCTACATGGTAACTTTGCTCCAGTTGTCAGCTGTCATTGGATGATTATGAAACTTGGTACACATGTTTCTTATGATTAGAGGATGTACCTGTGCTATTTTTGACAAGAAATATTAATTTTTCTCCAAATTATGGCAAATGAAGAGTTATCTGTTTAGATAAATTGTACATGTAGGCCTCTACATGTATACATATACATGTACATGATAAGTTTGCTGCAGTTGTCAGCTCTCATTGGATGATTACGAAACTTGGTACAAATGTTTCTTATGATTGGAGGATTTACTTGAGCTATTTTTGAGATGAAATATTAATTTTTCTCCAAATTATGGCAACTTGAGTTTTGCGTTTAGCTGAAGTGCACATGTACATCTGTACACCACAGTTTGCTGCAGTTGTTGAATGATTATGAAACTTGGTACACATGTTTCTTATGATTAAAAGATGTACCTGTGATATTTAGGAGATGAAATATTAATTTTTGTTCAAATTTTGAGGGTTTTGTCTTAATCTGCCAATAATAATGCACATGTATATACATGTACACGGAAAGTTTTCTGAAGCTGTCAGCTTTCATTGGATGAGTTTGACACTTGCTACCCAAGTTCAATGTGATTCAAAGATGTGCATGTGCTATTTAAGAAATATGACATTAAATATGAAATTTTTTCCTAATTATTGCAGTTTAGACTTTGTATCTTTCCATTGATAAGGTTTTTGTTGGGCAAAAATTTACAGGTAGATTTGTACATGGAAAGTTTGTTGAACCTTTCGTGGGATGATTATAAAACTTGGTGGACATGTTTGAATGTTTTCCTAGGTCACAGCTCTCCCGCAGTAATTCCACACAGGACTGACCTATCCAGCAGTAATTCCAAATGGCATTAGCCTATCCAGCAGTATTGCCATACGGGACTGACCTATCCAGCTGTAATCCCAAACGGAAATCAACTATCCAGCAGTAATCCCAGACCGAACTGGTCTATCCAGCAGTAATCCAATTTGGGACTGGCCTATTCAGCAGTAATCTCACACAGGACTGACCTATCCAGCAGTAATCCCAATGGCACTGGCCTATCCAGCAGTAATGCCACACAGGACTGACATATCCAGCAGTAATCCCAGACTGGACTGGCCTATCCTGAAGTAATCCAACATGGGACTGGCCTATCCAGCAGTAATTCCACACAGGACTGCCTTATGCAGCAGTAATCTCTCATGGGACTGACCTATCCAGATGTAATAGGACACTGGATTGCAATTTTCAGCAGTAATCCCACACAGGTTTAGCCTATCCAGCAGTAATCCCACACGGGACTGGCCTCCTCAGCCATAATCCCACACAGGATTGCCGTATGCAGCAGTAATCCCACACGGGACTGCCTATGCAGCAGTAATCCCACACGGGACTGTCCTATCCAGCATTAATCCCATACGAGACTCATCTATCCAGCAGTAATCCCAGACAGGACTGGCCTATCCAGCAGTAATCCCACTTGGGACTGGACTATCCAGCAGTAATCCCACAGGTGACTATCCATCAGTAATAACATGGGACTGGTCCACCCAGTGGTAATCCTACACAGGACTGGCCTATCCAGCAGTAATATCCAGCAGTAATCTCACATGGGACTGAATCCGACAGCACTGACCTATCCATCCTACATGGGATTAACTTTTGCCAGTAATCCTTCATGGGACTGATGTTATTGTCTGTACCAGATAATCTATTCCAGACATTATTGTCTGTACCACATCACCTTATTCCAGACCTTATTGTTTGCTCTACATGTATGCTTTCAATACTGCTGCACCTTTGGCGGATGACCCCGCAAGGCGAGATGTTGGGGTTCTCAGAACGCTTGTTAATTATTTACCAAACCCTGTCCTCTATGACATAGAATAAAAGAGAAGTTGGGAATAGAACCGCTCAACACAGTCATTTCTAAACATCAAGTTGTACATAAGTATTTTTACTTACTCTGTACAAGCTGAGGGCATTTTGTGGCTTTTGAAAATTTTGAGATTTTTGCGAGTCTGTCCATATTTAACTAAGCGACGTCCAAGCGAGCTAATGTACGCGCGTTATATTCATATCAAGTATGGTGCGGCTTGTGTTCAATGAGGCTTGGAATGTTTATACAATTAATTTTCTTCTCACTGTGTTACACAATAAATATTTGCTGCGTGGAATCCAGTCATTTGTTCCATAGGGGCAATATTCTCATCAGCCATCACCATTCAATGTGAATGTGATACATGTACAAGTCCATGGTCATTGATACAGTAAGGTGAAGGCGAAGGTGACCTGTAACACCAGTATACAAAATTATACCGAGCGCATGGAATCCTCATCATATGATGTTGAGACAGATCAGAACGAAGTGTCGGTAAAATGAGGTGTGTTTTGAAGAGCATTCTCTCATCAATGATGATGCTATACTGTACACATACAAAATATGAAGTGTTGCTGTGTTGGGCCTATAGCACAAAATCACAAGCAAGTTGGTACAATTAGGCACACAGGGTCTCATTTCTGTCGCTAACGTGTTGATTTGGGTGAGGGGATCCTCTCATGGGGAGGTGTGGGTGGGATGGGGCCTAATGTCTCAAGCACTTTTCCAGGTTTTCCATCAATATACTCTATTCCATACCCCAATATTTCAAGCACGTCAAATCAAACAAAAATTATTTGCTGGGAATGTGACTTTCACATCCCTGTCTGGACATGCTAGTGAGGAACCCTCAATCCCAGATTAATTACCATTGATGAAGCTAACGTCCAACAAATGCAAAATTGAGCTTGGCATCCGGCCGTATGTTATTCAGTGATGTATTACGCTACGGACCCTGTTGCCTCGACGGAGGTCTTTGCGCTCATCCAGCGCTTGTTTTAAGCAAAAACATACGTCTCCCCCAACCTCCCACCTTGCGTTGAGTGGGCACATTATTTAAGGGAAACTGCTATAATATTAATGTAGAAATAAGTGTCAAGTAGTTCTCCTGATATCTTGCCGACAAGGTCTGTATATACATGTACAATTAGATGAATGGATGGACGGACAATGGACAAGGATAAATGCACACACAAACCAAAATCTAATCAAATGAGGGGGCTATTCCAATGAACCTTCCATCCAAGTTTGGTGAAATTCCGTCCAGTAGTTTCAAGATATTTTGCAGACAAGGCCTGTATATACATGAAGATGGACGGACGGACGGATGATGGACACGGATGAACGCACACACATACCAAAACCTAATCAAATGAGAGGCTATCCCATTGAAGCTTCCATCCAAGTTTGGTGAAATTCCGTCCAGTAGTTTCAAGATATTTTGCAGACAAGGCCTGTATATACATGTACAAGTAGATGGACGGACACCGAACAAGGATGAATGCACGCAGACACACCAAAACCTAATCAAATGAGGGGGCTATCCCACTGAAGCTTCTGTCCAAGTTTGGTGAAATTCCGTCCAATAGTTCTCAAGGTATCTTGCAGACAAGGCCTGTATATACATGTACAAGTAGATGGATGGACGGACGCCGGACACGGATGAATGCACACACACACACACCAAAACCTAATTAAATGACGGGGCTATCCCACCGACGCTTCCATCCAAGTTTGGTGAAATTCCGTCCAGTAGTTCTCAAGATATCTTGCAGACAAGGCCTGTATATACATGTACAAGTAGATGGACGGATGGACGAACACCGGGCACGGATGAATGCACACACACACACCAAAACCTAATCAAATGACGGGGCTATCCCAATGAAGCTTCCATCCAAGTTTGGTGAAATTCCATCCATTTGTTCTCAAGATATCTTGCAGACAAGGCCTGTATATACATGTATCAGTAGATGGACGGACACCGGACATGGATGAATGCACACCCACACACCAAAACCTAATCAAATGAGGGGGCTATCCCACTGAAGCTTCTATCCAAGTTTGAGGGAATTCCGTCCACTAGTTCTCAAGATATCTTGCAGACAAGGCCTGTATATACATGTACCAGTAGATGGACGGACGGACGGACACCGGACACGGATGAATGCACACACACACACCAAAACCTAATCAAATGGGGGGGGGGGGCTATCCCAATGAAGCTTCCATCCAAGTTTGGTGAAATTCCATCCAGTAGTTCTCAACATATCTTGCAGACAAGGTAAGGGGATGGACATCCATCCATCCAGACAGACATCCATCCATCCAACCAGACAGACAGCACAAACACTAGATGTCTCCCCCCAACATAGTTGGGGGAGACATATGAGGCAGCACCTAAAAGGTGCAACAACCCCTCAGCCAGACAGTTTTAGTCAGTGTATATTGGTACACAATGAATGAAAAATGCCTAAGTAAAAGCCTGAAAGATTTGGTTGAATGCAGAAGATGCTTTAGCAGTGGCTTGTAAAAGATTAAAATATGATAAATTCAGTGTGGGATGTTGGATGCATTGAAGGATTATAATAAATATTTTGACATAGCACGTGCGAAAAATATGGCGGAAGAACAGAATATTCTGAACAAAAACAAAAGGCTTCAAGCCATTTTGGCTTTGAACCCTAATAATAATCTAAACAATAATAGAAGTCTTTGATAGCAATAACTGTATGAATCCCTGTGTACCTGTTGATTGTCTGTCTCTTTCCATCTGTGATCAAGCAGAGGATGAGGGTGGGTGGATGGCAATCCAAACAGCCTTGTGAAATGAATATCAAACATTTATAAACAATGTTTCTGTTTGTAACTAAGTCAAACCTGCTTTAATTAATGCCATTAATCCCTTATTAATTGCACAATCAAACGTAGAAAACGGAAGTTTAAAAGAAAAAGTTAACTCCCCTAGGAGAGAGTTGTCCGCCCCTAGGAGAGCTCTCCACTCAAATCCAGCGTGGTCACCATATAGGCGACCGTAGCCTCATTTCTCATCCTCTTTCTCAAACCGAGACCAGTAATGAAACAAGGCCGCGGTACGAGGGGACGGAAGGGTGGGCACATTAAATTAAAGCAGGTTTGACTTAGTTACAAACAGAAATATTGTTTATAAATGTTTGATGTTTGTTGCCTAAGTCTTAAACCTGCTTTAATTAATGCCACAGTACCAACATACGGAGGTGGGAACCTCGGTCTTGTAGTATAACAAAGTAGGCTAAGTGACCGCTGGAATAACACAGGAAAACATGGGCATGGCATGAACAATCCATAATCAACAAATGAAACCTTGATTATCAACATAAAAAGGTTAAACATGTGAATAAGATACTGATGTACTTATCTTTGATTGTTCACAGCCATGTAGCTGTGTTTGTGGTGTGGAAATTATTAGTTTCCCCCCGAGAGAGTACTGCAACGAAGTGTATAGGTACTACTCGGGAAGCCGTCTATACCAAGAGAGAACCTCAACCACTGGGATATACAGTCTACTTGGCAAGGCTTATTTATCTTGGCTGTTCCTAAGACCGGTCGAGGCAGGGTCTGTTCCGGGCCTAGTGATCGCCAAGTCACACCACTCTCAGTCCACAATCGTCTTCCATCCAACCATCATTCTAGGGAGTTGAGTGCAAAAGACGGCGCTGAGATCATTGAGAAGGACGTCAGATTCAACCTGAAGGACACAATCAAAACCGCAGTTAAGGTAAAGATCACACTCACCATGGATACATACATCTTAGGGTGATGATACAGTGTCTGACATCTCTTTAGAGGATCCAAGGTCGTCCATCTGACTTATTTCTTCCTTCCATATGAGATCAATCAATTGTGGACCAATAGTATGAATGAGATGAGATGATACAGCAATTTGCAGATTTGCTGTGATGATTCAAACTGCCGCCCCCCCCCCTTTTTTTTTGGAATTTAGTTGACCACGTGCTGGGCATCTATACGCGGCCCAAGCGTGGTCATCCTATCCGACTGGACTGATATCTCTCAGATAGAAATTGGTGAACGTGGAGTTCGCCGTCCAGACAAGACTGGACAATGTCAAGGAGGGGCAGGTTCTTCCATAAATCTCAACAAAAGAAACCTGGCCGGTAAAGCCGAGGGTAATATGGAGTAGTAATAGAAGATACTAATCTAACTTATCTTTTGAGTGTCTTCCCTTAAAAGGGTAAATCATGGATATGATACAGAATATACTTATTCTTGAGTGCCTCCATCCATGCAGCTGTGCTCGTGGTGTGATATGTAAACTCTACCAAGATGTCAGGATCCTCTACCACTCGGGTTGTTAGGTCTTCTTGGTCTAGAGGGCGCCAAGCCACGCCATTCTCAATCCACCAACGACTTACGTCCAACCTGTCTTGTGAGATGAGCGTAGGATACACAGCTGAGATCATCCAAAAGAAAGTCAGTTTCAAGCTGAAAGACACAAGCAAAACCGTAGTTAAGGCAAAGATTAAAACTCTCAAAGTGTCAGACCACTCAGATTGATGATTAGTGAGTCCATGGTCGTCTATCCGACTTATTCCCTCCTTCAAAGACGATCATGATGAAGTTTTAAAATTGAAACATACTTGAGACAATTGTTGGCTTGGAGAACCCGGGAATCGATTCCGGAACCTCTCGCCTGCAAAGCGAGCGCTCTACCATTTGAGCTAGCTTCCCTGGAGCAAGATGGCTGCCTTGCTGCAATGGTGACACATTCTGCCCCCCCCGTCTCTTCTTGAAAGAACTAACCACGTGCTAGGTAGCCCTTAGTGGCCTAAGCGAGTCACACTATCTGACTGCACTGACATATCACACAGATAGAAATTTGTGAACGTGGAATTTGCAGTCCAGATACAAGAACTGGACAATATCATGAAGGGACAAGTTCTTCCATACAGACCATGTGTAGCGATGGTACGAAACACATTAGAAGAAGTGGAAGGCAGTAGTGGGGGCGTCAATAGTACATCTACCTTCTGGCAATTGATAAGACTATTTTATGGTCTTCTACAACTACGCGGCTTTTTTAAATATCAAGCCTTGCTGACCGGCGAAGGGATATGATAACCGTAGCCGACGAAATCGGTATGAGTAAGATAGTGACGGAAGGCACAAACAGGATCTGGCAGAAGATCGACCCCGAGGCCATGTACAAAGTCTGACAAGGTAGGAATGGAGTACGACGTTGAGCGCACGGACCTGAATGAACAGACTCATTTTTGGCAATAACTTCAGGAATGGGCCGAAAAGAATGCAAGACCAATCCGCTGTCCAGGTCATAGAAGATCTTTCAAGAGCATAAAGATGAGACACTCTGGACGTCAAAGCAAACGCCGCCACAAAGGCCGAGTCATAAGACACAGTTTTATAGACGCGGACTCTAAGGGTTCACAAGATGGTAAATCAGGTCACACAGAACCACACCGATATCTATTTCGGTAACAGTTGGCGAGTACAACGCGACTGTAATGCGAAGGCGCGAATAAGCGCAGAGATATAATCGTTAAGGCTAAAGTCGGTACCAAAGGTAAGACGTAACACGCTAGCCAAAGCAGATCGATAGCCCTCCATGGTGCTAAAATGAAACTCCCTATCCTGGTGAGGGAGAAGGAGGAAGTCAATGCGAGGGAAATAGAATCGGGGACGGTATCACGTCCTCGGCACCAGGACCAATATAGGAACGTAGCAAGTAAGGTCCTACATATAATAAACAACCTCAAGGTTGATGACAGAACCATAAAGTCAAAGTCTAACCATTGGTGTAATGGTCTATACAGGAATAAAGTACTTGATGGAGAAAGCCGGAAAAACTGTCCAAGTACACCACGAAAACATTGTGTTGTTTAAGCACAATCCTAAGGCACATGGATCTCAACACAATGTTTGTGTGTTAAAGTCAACATGGTTCATTGTTAAAACAACACTGTGCTGAATTCAATTAAAGGTGACTAGTCCGTCATTCACATTCCCACTGTCGTCCTCAGAGAATATCCACGTCCATAATCCAAAGACCTATTCCATATAACAGTATTTGACCCAATACTGCTGATTGTAATACAATTTTGATATTCTGAACTCCAGACTGGAAACAACAAGGTCTGGACAGGACTCTCTTCGTAGAGTAACAACGAACCTAAGTAAATCACA